>CCAG010021268.1:0-29801 GCA_001077435.1 Glossina morsitans morsitans
AAAAAAAAATTTGTTTTTTAAAACCAAAAACCTTTAAAAAAAACCATTTTAATAAAAAAACCAAAAAAAAAATTTCTGTGTATTAGCCTAACAACTACTAACCGTAATCAACAATAAGTATTTTGAGATACAACAGAGAAAACTGGGCAAACACATCTGCTTATCTCTGCTTCTTTTTTTTTTTTTCTTTTTTAATTGTCTAATTCTGCTCTCTGTCTTTCTCTATTTCTCTTCGTCCTTTTCCTTTATAAAAGCAATAACCAGATAATCCCAACAACAACAACAACAACAATAACAGCAACAACGTTAAACAACAATAGTTATACAAAAAATCAACTAAATAATTTTTACCATAGTTTACAATAGTAATTAAATTCCAAAAAAAAAAAAAACAAAAAAAACAAAATAAAATAAATAAAAAACAGAAAAATTCCCTAACATATTAAAATAATCTCTCTCAGCAATAGTTATTAAACCATATAATCAGTATCAACATCAACATCAACATCAAATATATATATATATATATATATACGTACATATATGTGTAAAGATGGTCTCAACCCCTTTCCCCGAACCTCCACCCCCAACAAACTCACTTTCGTCCCCCAAAAACGCAGAAGGACAGCAAAACAAAAATAGACTTATAAAGCAATAGCCAAAAATAGCTCAACACAAATAGAAGGAAAGGGCAACCTACTCATTAATCAAACAGTTTAGCAACTTACTTGTGTTTAACAACAGCCTGCAAAGGAAAACAAAACAATTTTTACACGAGTGCAAAAAAAATCCCTACGGCAGCCTGTAGTATAGATAACCAAACTGCAATTTTTCTCATTTTTCCGACTTTCGAACTCCCCCTCTCATAATAAGTAATCTATCGGTGCTATATAATAATAATAATAAGCGCTCGAGCCTTTTCGTAACATGTATTTCTTTAAAATTTCTAATAACTGAACCGCATAGGTAAGCGAATAAACCAAGTTTTCATTGCAAGCGTAAAATCCGAAAAGACGCTTCGAAAATGCCCTACGCATGGGTATGAAATTCCAATTAGTTTTAATGTTTAGGCCAAAACAGTAATTAACGAATAGCGCTGACCAAACTTAACTGCTTCAAATTCCCATCCGACGCCTTTAAAAACTCGGCCCAAACTTGTCCTGCAATGTTTCGAATTCCACTTTTTTAAATCACTTTCACTATTAAGTAATGAAGTAATTATCCAAATCAATTGAAAATTTCAATCAATTAATTAAATAGAAAAGTTTTAGTTCCTTACGACCCTCTAGGACTTGTTGCTAAATGAATTCAATCAACTTTTCATTTTTCTGAAAGGATAATGAACACCATTAATGAAAGTTCGAAACGTCAAACAATTCATTTATGAAAATTATATTATTTTCGTTTCTAATCGAATATTTTGTAGGAATAGTTTTCTGCCTTTTCCTTTCGAATAATTTGAAATTTCTTTACATCAATAGCGTTAGGTGCACCGGTGACTACTAAAAAAAAAAAACCACTGCATACAAACGAAACAAGAATTGATTCTTAATGCAAGAAAAACCTAGAAAACTTAAATATCACCTAAGGATATGCGACGTTCTGAAAGGCAGCCATAGAGGGAATATAGGATTTATTGCACTCGTTTTTCACTTATTCCATCGTTTGTTCTCTGTATGTGTGTTGTTACATCCGAAATTAATAAAAACTTTTTTTCTTCTTTTTTTTTTTTTTTTTTTATCTGCCACAATAGTATAAAAATTAATCAACAATAGAACGATAAACGCAACAGAAAATACGAAATAGAAAATATTTACTAAATAATTAAAATATTACATACCATACATACAAACAATAGAACCGAAAGCAAAGCAATAGTTTTAAGCAGCAGCAGTCAGCCTCCCTACAAAACAGAAATTTTAACAATAGTACTTAAATCTTACTCTAAATCACAAAAACAAAAAAAAAACAAACAAAAAACACACAAAAACACACACTCACATACATATATATATATATATAATCAGGCAAAGAAGAATGTAATAGCCATGCATATATAATTGAACAGCTTGAAATAAATATAAACCAACCATTATTTAAGCATATGTATGTATGTATGTATATGTTAACAAGTAATAATGCGTAACTTATATGTGTGCGCTTTGTATGTGTTAACTAACTTCAATCTCTTTTAATTCTCGGGCTTCGCTGTTTTGTTTTTCTTTTTTTTGTTTTTCTTCACTTTACATACCCATCAGCGAGAAATGTTTCTATCGTTCGTTTGACGACAAAATCCACAAATCATTCGTTAAATGCGTATATTCTTGATCGATATGAGATGCTATCAAGTCTTCCACTATGTTCATCTTTCCGTTGCAGAAGTTAGAACAGAAAGCTAAGAAGATAGCCAACTAGTTCTTAGCTTCGAACAGACTCTTTATGTTCCGCATTGAAGGAGTAAAACAATTTGCTGCAAGTACTGGAGAGTACTAAGTACCGAACTCTGTATTTCGTTATTGGAGTCCTGATCGCCCTTATACATACGCCAATTTATAATTTATCCCTCATATTTATGGGGGCCAATAAAGGAGTTTACCACTAAGTCTATATAGACTAGAAAGACTACCCATTCAAGAGTACCGCTATAAGACTAAGTAAGGGAATTTTGGCGGGTTAAGACATCGTATCGAAATTAAATTTTGGATGGAATGTTTATTCAAACTGTCATCGTCACGCTGACCGAAACGTTAGATACTGGGTATGCATCGTTCGAATTTTTCTTCTTCTTTTTACTTGTTATATATATAACTATCATGTTTGTTTTTTAAGCAATACATATAACAGTACATACAAATACATATATATATATACATATGTATATATATGTGTATACACGTATATGCATTTATATATATATATATATATATATATATGTATATATACATGCATATGCATATATATATGTGTATATGTATATATATCTATGTATATGTATATAAAGAATTACAACAAAAGTCATCTTAAATAATACACAGAAAAAAAATGTTTCTCGTTTTTAAGAAAGCAAAAAATAGATAAAAAAAAAATAAAAAATAATAATCAATCAATAGAAAAATGAATTTGTTTTTCAAGAAATTTTCCTCCTGTTTTTTTTTTTTCTTCTTTTGGAAAACAAAAATCTAAATTAAGTTGAGATTTTTTTTCGAAATGCAAAAAAAAAAAAAACCGTTTAAAGGGAAAGAAAAACTGATGCAAGTACAAGTTTTAAATACTTTGGCAATTATTTTAAAATCTTTGATAAAAAAAAAAATAAATAAGTAAATAACTAAAGAGAAAATATATTTTCAAAACTCAAATATTATGTTTCACCTATAACAACAAAAGAAATGAAAACAAAACAAAAAAATAAATGAAAACAAAAAAGTAATAGTTTTTAAGGAACATAAATAAATAAAAGCATTAAACAATAAACACACAAAACTGTAATTTTAGTATTAAATAAAATAAAATTTAATAAAAGTTAAAAAACAAAAAATTTAAATATAAAACAATTTCAATTTACAATAGAAATAGAAAAAATTAATATTAATTTTTTGAAGATTTCTTTTAAAAATATTATTTTTATATTAATTTTATTCTTTCCAACAACAACAACAACAAACTGTGTTAATTCGTTCATCTAATGTTTCATTTTAAATATTTTCTTAAACTTTTTATAAATAATTTTCGTTTTCTCTTTCTTCTTCTTCTTCTTCATCATATTCTTGTTTTTTTTTTTCCTAAATATATATACAAGAACTATTATTAATAAAAATGTTAATTAATTAATAATTATATAATTTTCTTATTGTAAATTTTTTATTAGAAATTTTAGTTAAATTTCTTATAAATAATTCATAAAATACGTTAATGTTTTTAAAAAGCATATATATATTATTTCCATATTAAGTTTAAAGTATAATTAAAACAAACATTCAAAAGATGAAAACTATTACTTTTTTTATTATTATTTTTAAAATGTTTTTCGTTAATTTTTTTTTTTATTATTATTATTATTATTTTTAAATATTTTTTATTAATATTTGTAATAATAAAATTAGTTTAAAAAAACGCCACTCTCTTGTGTATTAATATACGTATGCTTTACTATTTTTTTTTTTTTTTTTTTCATTTTTATTTTTTTTAATTTTGTTCTATTTTGTTTCAGTTCATAGAAAAAGAGTAAACAACTGGATATTGGCTTTTATAAACTTTATTCGCAATTTAAGCTCCCAAGGGGAGGAACATATAGTTACCATATCATATCAATAGAAGACTTTCTCTTTCTCTCCCTCTCTCTTTCACTTTCTCTTAATAATAAAATACGTACATATATATGCAATATTTCAAATTAAAAAAAACAAATAAGATTACAAAGTGGTTAAATGAAAACTTAACAACAATAGACCAAAGTGAATAATGATCGTTATAGGATTCCATATTTTTTTTTTTCATTATATATATAAGCATCTCTATCGGAATCATTGGATGCTTTACATTTTTCATCTTTAAATTTACTTCGATTTTATGCTTTCCTTGTAAAGTAAAAGTATTAGCCGTGAAACTCTTATATGCTCTTGAAAGACCTTGTAACGGATCAAATATCTTGAAAATGTTTTTTTTTCGTCGATTAACCAAAAATCTTTCCTCCATGCATTGACATTAAAATGCTTGACAAATAAATGCAACTTTTGGGGTTGGGAGTCGCGCAATGGATAGTCTGCAGCCTTCTCTCTGACAGATTCAATGAAACTCCCAATCAATACAATCCATTTAAATGCTAGCCTGGCCTCATAACTGCGAAAGATGTCTTTTATTGAAGTCGATTGTTTAACTCAGCATTCAGGCTGCGTCAAATATGGTTTCCAGTCTATTGGAAAACAACCGGCAAATATAAATCAGAAAAACTTTCGCAGCATAAGCGATCACTTACATCATGCAATCGATTAAATATGAAATTTTCTTTAATATCGTGCAAAAAGATCGCTAAAAAGTCTCCAACTCGGCTCGCTCTCATTTTCCCTATCAAATCTAAGAACGGCAGTGATGTAAACTCTGTAAACTTTGTGCTAAGTGCTTTATGTTAATGCTGTCTTTAAAAACTATCAGTATCCTTACAAAGTCGTCTCAGTCAGACATATTGCTTGCTGCGGCCGAGCTTTAGCGGGCAAAGACCGCGAAATACGTCCCTTTTTGGAATCAACAAAAACTGAAAATGAAAGTGTAATGAATACGTTGCTGTAGAGGCAAGAGGGACAATGTCTTTGCATATGTGTTATATTGTAGTTAAACAATAGAATAAGCAAACTTTCAAAGTTTCCAACATTTGCATACTCGTTAGTGTTTTGTTATGGAATTATGATTAAATCAATTAGGTGTTCAGTGTCTTAAAAGTAATCTATCTAAGTCGAATATAACTTCTTGCTAATTATTAACTCACCGCCCTTCTATGTGGTAAATGTGTCGCCATAGTTTTCACTTCTTATACTGACGCCTATGTTGACATCGAGTCGACATTGTATTATTTTAAATTATTAATTAAAGATTTAAGGGTAGAAAATGCAAACAAAGGTTAGGAGTGCAAAGGACTCCTTCCTGAAAGCGTGCTATTTAGAAAATTTCTGACCAAAATCTGTTAAGCTTTAGTTATAGTCTTTCTTGTTTACTTACATCTATAATTTTATTTTAACGGCTAAGAGATCCACGATATCAACTGATGTAAGTTTACCACTTTCTCTATTAAGATTTGCGAGAAGGTATCTATCATTGAAGCAGTTATTCTGTGAAGAGAAAAACATGAAGAATTTTAGATAACGCCAGAACTGCTATTCAGAAATGCCACGATGTAGAAAAGTATGGTAGCGTAGGACATCGAAGATTAGTTTACACTTGTTCTTTCTTATCAATGACGTGAGCCCTCTTCAACCGAATTGGAAAATGTTAACTCCATATACCCTTCGATGTCTTTTATAGCTCTTAAGTACTCCTAAGCTGTGGGATGCGTGCAGTAATTCAGTGTTGCATTGAAACAAAGAATGTATTTAAATATGTTTTTCATATTCGTTTCTCTTTTCGAGCATTTCTTCAGTTTGGCTTCTCTTATCGATAGCAATACCTTTCTAATGGTCCAAGTAAATTTCCATTTGAAGTTTCCAAGGTACTCAAAAGGTACTTGAATGTTCAGTAGCAACTTGGATCTTTAGTCTTCGACTTGAATTTTCAGTGACTTTGTACTAATTAAAAGGGTAGGCGGATACTTTCTCATCTCTTATAGATAAACGAAGGCTACATCATTATCCCAACATGTCTATGTGTACCTGTGGGCAAAATCTTGCGATTAAACTTATGCTTTCTGAATGCCAAAGCTTTTCGATTATTGGAAGATTCGTCCTCTACGGTGCATCTGTTCATAGGAACATCTTGAGAGTATCCGAAGAACTTGATATCTTTAAAAAATTGTATCTTATTAAAATGACTAAATTGACGATCTAGTCTATCTGTAAAAAAAAAAAAAAAACAAGATCCGATAGCCTTAGTTGCTAAGGTTCATCTGACTTTTAGTCCTAGAATGCATTTGTTCGGTCTAAACAAATTATAATAATAAATGCGGGGGATAAACTGAAAGGAGAAAATTTTGATTTCGTTCTATTGAATTCTGATTTCTTACACCGCAGTATATAGCATTATCACGTGAGTTAACTTCTACTACAACTTAATGAAATGAAACATATAAATAAAAGCAGAAAAGAGAAGAAAACAAAAACAGAAACCAAATTGAAAATGAAAATGAAAAATTGGGATCGTAACACCGTCATTATTCGCTCCATATTCACATGATAATTGGCTAAGAAGCAAGAACAGCAATAAACAAGGTAATAGATTTAACACAATGCGGCGCAACAACAACAACAACAACAACAACAACAACAATTACAATAGTTAATAATTAGGCAATGAAAAATTAATTAAAATATTTTACATATATATTGAGTGGTTACATAAGTTCGTAGCGTTTTAAAAATTAAACTAAATTATCATCGATTACGGATTCAACTAAACGGTTCCCAATTTTCAAGGAAGTTTCTGGTGCCACATAAACCCAGAATCCAAGACATCCCAAATAGGGTGTCAAATGTTACGTGACGAACACCGTATCAACATTAACCGATGCCGATGTAACGAACAAAAAAAATTAAAAAAAAAGATCAAGATAAAAACGTTACTAATTTATGACACGACTTAATATTAAAAAAAAAAGAATTTCAAGTTTTTTATTTAACGTTCTCTTTGTTTTTTTTTTTGTTTTTTTTTTTTTTGTTTTCATTTCGTTTAATTAAAACTAATTTTTCGAATTTTCTTAAATAAATTGAAAGACAATTCAGGAGCAAAAAAAAAAAAGAAAATGTTCTGAATCAACCCACTTAAAGCGTATATATGGATGAAATTTTTTTTTTTTTTTTTGAAATTGGGTTCTTCCTAAGTCTTACAAACGTTTCAACCAAAAAAATAAATAAAAATAAAAATTTTTTGAAAATAAAAAATGAAAATGATAAACCAATGACTGTAAAATTTCGAACAATAAATTTTGTTAAAAAAAAACCAAAAAAAAATTAATAACTAAATAAAAAAAAGAAAATTTAATAATTTCGCAAAAAAGAGGGAAATTAAAACAAAAAATAACTTATATTCAGGGACCACATAAACAATTTTTTTAATAGTTCAGATATAAACGACAAGAACATCAAACTATATATTGCAACACATTTGTAGGCAACTTGTAAAAAAACCAAGGAAAAAATAAATAAATAAATAAATACATTAAAGAAACTCCAGCAGGAATAATGTAACAAATAAACAAAAACAATGCGGAACTGCAAATAAACAAAAAATCATATCCAAAATTATAATAATTCGGGCCTAAGCAAAAAGCATAAACATAAGAAGCAAAAATTCCCATTTTGTTTGTAAAAAATTATATTTATATGTAAAATATAGGATTTGGCTATCAAGATAGTCCAATTTTTACGCCCATCGCCCGTTTGTAAAACACAGAAGCAAAAATTGAAAATCTTATACAACATACACCTGCTTAACCGATGCAAGATGCCAAGTCAGTTGACCCATAACGACTTATCCGTCCGCACTTTTGGTTTGCACTTGAACTTACTCTGTTTCTAGATACGTGGATGAAAATGCATTTCAAGCCAAACAATCAAAGGCATACAATTATTCCACATTTATCCCCGAAAGTATGCTATACAATATTCATAGAAATAGCGAATTGCCGGGGAAAGACTTTTAAAAATAAAATCCGACCAACCCCTCATACTCACTTGGACAGGATAAAAATAGTCTCTACATTTCATGCATTTGTGGAATAAGAAATGTTTATACGAGAGACTTTTGAATTTCTACAGAAGGTATTTATTTACAAGATGTCCAATTGCTTAAACATTTGTAAATTACAGCTCAAGTTGGGTTTGGTTAGTCAAGTTGAAGTGAAAAGTAGTAGAAACACTTATGTCATCAAAGGCAATGACAATGATGACGCTGAGAAATTTCGTTATTCTTCTTCTTCTCTCTTCGACCGAAGAGCGAATCCACTCACGAATAAGAGGGAGGAGTAATCCCGCTCGAGGACACATTAAGACAATTTAAATTTGCAAACGAAAACTGCGCTGATCCGATTTTATGATCGTGCAGTGATGGGTGATTATCCAAAATTCGCGGTTCAACGTTTATGACATTCTTTCTTGCTTTTTTGCATACGATATTTAGAAAAATGAACATTTTGTAAATTTTCGGTATACTATTAGGAAGAAAAAAAGGAAAGAAAAGAAAAGAAAAATCAAATAACAATGTATTTGTGAAGAAAAATATACAAAATTATTTATTTAACTCAAAAGAACTCTTCAGGCGTAAACATATTGAACAAAAGACCTACAATAGCAGTAAAAAGATTTTTTTTGGAAATTTGTAAAATAATTTTTGAAAGAAAAAGAAAAAAAAGCACGTTTTTTAATTAAGAAACAATCTATCAAAATTATTACAACTTTTATTTAGTGTGTGTATGTAAGTGTGCACAGCCCCAAAAACGCATAAATTAAAATAAGAAAAAAAAAGAGTATGAATACAATAACAAAACGATGATGACACACAACTAATAGGCATTTTAAGTGGGTTTCTCAAAATTCCATCAATCGATATAACGATCGGTCGACGCGATTAAACAAAAGGAAAAAAAGAGCAAATTAACAAAATTTATAAGGAAAAGAAAAACGCTACCCATTAAAATTATGTGTATTAAATATAAAACAAAATTTGTTATTAAATAATTATTAGCAAAATTTTTCTCGAAACAATTATTTATGCAAATTTATGCGCAATTATTATAATTATTCTTATATTCGCATCACACTGACACATAACACTTAATTAAATCTGTTAATGTATACATAAAATTTAAATGTATGTGTGTGCTATTTATATATATACATACATGCATGCATGTATAATACACATATATGTATGTATGTATGTATATATGTAGATATATATATAAATTTAAAAAAATTTCATTTCCATTTCAGTTAAAGTTAAAGATTGCATTCAACTTTGATTTCCAATTATAATCATTTATGTTATTTCTAAATGATTAGGCAAAAATGAAAAGAATATTAAAGAAAAAAAAGTTAAAAACAAAAAAAAACCAAAAAAAAAAAAAAGAGACAACTGTGTATAGAATCAAAACCATAGAGAGAGCATCTACCTAAAGAATCAACTGCAAGACTGCAGAAAAAATCCTGCTTGCAATTTTCTCGCCACAACTATCTTAGGCTATATAAGAACGTAAAACTAATGTTTACGCACATGTAGACAAACACCTGAGAGCTGATCACTTCAGGTTGGTGCTCTGTAAAGCCAAATGAATGAGAAACTGAAACAAAAAAATATCTCAAAACAAATATCAGTTAAATGTTTTTAAAACGAAGCGAAAACTTATGTAAAATAAAAAATAGTAATAATAATAATAAAAACAAAACATTATCAAGAAACAACAAAACAAAAACTGATATAAAAACTGAAATAAATTCTTAAAGTAAATGTTGAATAAAAACAGTTACGCAAAGCTAAGCATATGAGACGAATAAAGTTGTACTTAACCTATTGTAATGATAGTGATGTGAACATGGAGCATACTCTCAGTATTCTTTATGAATACTGGTAAGAAAAAAACAAAATGAGAATACAAAATAAAACCATATAATTAAAAAACAAAAAAAAAAAATATATATATATATATATATATTTCAATATAAATATGTTTCATTTCTTCAAGCATGAAGCGTCACAATACTCCATCTCCGTCCCCCTTCGCCCTTGACGTACTATGCCTAGAAGAAGGTAAAAATATGCATTTTTCACAAATAATCATTTACGAGATATTTTTGTCTCATGTTCGAGTAGATCCTTATGAGTCGACTAAGGTTTGTAAAAGTCACTTAAATATATTTTGAAATTCTCTATTAAACACAACAATATATAGCAGGTCTGCAAGATAATTTAAAACACATAAACAGACTGCGATAACACAACCTACGTTATCTACAGGTAACGACTTTGCGAAAGGAGGCATTATGTGGGATGTTGTCGAAAAAGTGATCCGATCCCTTAGCCGTGAACAGGTCAATGTCTCAAATGTTTGGACCTGTAAGTTCGACGCGGGAAAACAAGGCTGCCAGTCGGCTAGACAAGCTTAGTTCAATCGCCGCATTAAAAGGTTGGCCTATCTAAGGTCCTTCTGGGTTAACATAACGAATAACTTTAGTACCAAGGACACCTTTGCAATATAGAAGGAGAGACTTTTAAAGACATTTTCTGCCCACACACCTGGCTCATTTCTGTTCAAATCTTCTCCCCGCCAGTGAATTTTATCTTTAACATCCATTCCATTCTTTCGATTTGTACGGTTGTAGTGAATAATTGTCTGTTTTTCTTCTCTGAAACCTGATAGACCTGAATAAACCGATTTTTTTATGGAAATCCTTTCAAATTGTTCTCTCGATTATCGCTTCTATATTTTCTTCTAAGCTAAAAATAAGTGCATTTCTCACGTTTCATAGCGTCCTTCCATGCATCTTAAGTTAAAATCCGGCTCTGACTCAATGGCAAACCTAAATATGAATCACACGCGCCAGATCAAATATGTTTTGTGATAAAATAGCTAGAGAACTTTTTCTTCCTAATACAGATCAAATTTTGCGTTCTGCAATTAGGCATGTAATGTATAATGACAAGTAAAATTGATTATGTATACCACTAAACTACTGACTTGACACAAGTCGGTAGGCTTCGATACGGTTGACTGCTCTAGAAAATCGTGAGCAACCCCAACGCTATAAGGATACATTTAATACGTCACGACGAGAGTTAAAAACGTTAAAGTAAAAAAGTGATCGTAGCAGTGATCAGGCATATGTTAAAACTAAAAAATTATCCAATCATTGATAGAATGTGTTTTGAACTGCAACTGCATCCAAACTATTAAGATTACACTGGGAAGTAAGAAAAGAAATTTAACATCGACATGAGCTCCAAAAATCGATGCTTCCCAAAATCAGAGCTAGTAAGCAGTTTTGTCTCCTAATGAACGTCGATGTTCTTCAAAAAAGGAATTGTGTAAAATATCCTCATAGCTAGCATGCGTCGACTATTAGTGGACTATGAAAGTAGGAGGACTTGCAGAAAAAACGAACAAAGAGTATCTCACGACACTCACTAGTAAGAGCTGGACCGCGACCTTTCACATCGTGTCATTAAAGTTCCGCCAATATTTCTATCGAAACTACAACACAGTGCTTTCCCGTATTCACTCGTTTTGTCATTTGTTTCTACGTATTCCATGAAAAATATTTAAAATTTTTACATTTTATTGAAGCTTTTTTAAAAATAAATTAAATGTTTTTTAACAATTGAAAGAAAATATTTCGAATGAAAAAACTTATACGCTTGTGCTTAGATCGCAAATCAATCAGAGCGAATTGTAACAAAAAAGAAATCCTCCTTAAAATCATCACCCAACACCTAAGAATTGCAGTATACGCTATAAGTGTCTCCGAAAGGCGTTGTCTTTTAGCGAATTGTAGTTGTATGAGAAAATTACATAAAAGACTCCGCAAACCGGATGTCTTCAAGAAAAGGAGAGGCCACAATGAAAAATTTCGCAAATACTAATGACGAGTCGATTCCGTTAACAAAACCTAATGAAACTTCGCCAAATACCAAGACTGCTTGGAAAAGGCGCTGTGGCCGTTTAGAACGCTGCAACGAGGTAACCAATGGAGACTTAAATGGAGCGCTTACATGTCAATATGCAAAATTTAATGGACATATACGATTTCTTAATCAAGAGGAAGGTTCGCAATATAACGACGAAGCTACTGAAGAGAAAGACTCCGTAATTCCAAGCATTCTAAGACGAAAGCAAGAATTGAATTCATTTTCAACCGGGAAGGCATATGAACCACATGCAAAGCGTTCTCTTTTAAATATGAATAGCGTCAGCAATTCGGCAGTTGCCCACCTTCAGCCCCCCGTAGCTTCAACTTCATGTATAAACAACGGTGTTGATCGCGATAATGATATAGCTACAGTACCGCATGTGTCTTATCAATGCGACAATTTAAATGACCGCCAAAGCACAAAGGAATCTTCTTGTAATGTTGCGCTTTCGAAAGCTGTTTTAGGAAAGAGTATCATTAACTCAGTATTTAATTCAATTAATGTTAAAAAAGGTGAGTCATCGGTACGAAATTCACATCTAAAGCGCAAATTATTGTCAAATGTGAAAGCGGCGCCCACGGAACCAGGCACATCGAGCAAACATGTTTTGACCATAAACGTGGACGAAAATCTTAATCAAACAACAACACGTGATTGTGTCGCAGAGGTCGATATGAAAGATTTACGTGAAGTTTGTGAACGAAGCATGGCAACTAAAGAAAGTAAGGAAAGTGAGCTTGTTGACGCAAATAGACGAACAGTGGCTTGTAGTGGCGGGCGAAAAGCAGGGCATGTATACCAAGAGAGAAAGACGGGGTTGCTTAATACGACTCCAGCTAGCGCATGTCGCCAGAGCAAACCAATTCCATCTTTCGCGAACCATCGCAAATTTCCTTTTCGCTTGGAGAAAAACGATCCGGTATTTACTCACATCCCACAATCGAGCAACATTTCTCCTCCGCCAGTTACGGCTCTAATACGCCGTCGATTTAATGCCAATTGCACTTTAACTGGCAGGCGTGTTGTTTCTTTTTCTAACGGCCAGTCCGTATATGGTGATATGGGGGATTATAATAAGAATCAAAGCAGCGCCAACGATGGTATAAAACGCGCATCTCTCACGTTGATCCGTCCGAATTTAAGTCTATCGAATTTACCGACTTGCCTCGATAGACATTTAATTATATCAAATGCTACGAAACGAATATTATCTTCGCTTAATGGCAGCAATACACTATTAATTGAAGCCATGAAAATTGCAAACAAGTTCAGGGTACCTGTGTTCCACTCGTGGGATGGATTTAATAAGAATAAATCAAAGGATTCAAATGTCCTGCGTTTATCGCGTGTGCGCACCCCTTATTTAAGACGAACATTGCAAAGGAAGACAAGCGAAAATGTTCGTCAAACCAACGAACATGATACAGACGCCACTACAATCCTTCCAATTGCATCGCCATATACTTTACCTGCGAATGACGAATTACGTAGACACACCAATAAGATTAGAAATAAAATTACAAACTTTGTGCCGCAGAGTGAGCGCTCTTGATGTGACCGATGAAGCTTCTACGCCCCCAATTAATTTGCCCAAAATTGTTTTTCCGGTGATGGAAGCTCTGCTGCAATTCGATACGGAATTGCCAGTGCGACCAGTTTCATCGGGAATCTCTGTCTCGTCGAAGCAACAAGAAACTGCCATCAAATGCAATCTTACACAAGATGACCAATCAAACACCACATTAACTATTCCAACCGTCCCAGAACCAATTTTAGCTACAGAGGCATCCACGTTTGATGCTCAGAATACGCAATCAAAAGATATGGAATGCTCGAAAGTTTCTTTCCTCACACATTTCGACTAAGATGGCAAGCATTGCAAAATTGAAAGGTATTGGAAAAGAGGAAGCGTTTTAGCAGCTCTTTCAAATAAAGAAACTCTAATCTCGCCGGGAGCCATTTGCGCTTGAAAATTCTTCTAAGAACTTCTGAATTTCTGAATTTAAGAACAGCAACAACAAGCCACAATTTACAGATATACAAAAGACCTTATCAAACATGTAGAACAGCTTGGCTTATGCTTAGTAATAAATTAAATTGAAGACAAGATGCGATGAATATGAAAAATATTTGTCGATCCATCGACCATCCGCATGAGGAGACATCGCCGTTCGATATATATAATAACCAATCTGTTGATCGCGTTTAGTTCTATGTTCGGTTATTTTTTTTTTTTGTTTTTTTTTTTTTAGGAAAGGAAAATAGTGATTAATGTCGTATAGGAAACCGATATAACGGCTGTCTGAGTTGACAAAAGTTGTAAGGACTAGCAAATAAACAGTCCCGTGTGATGTTAGACTTAATAGGATTTATCAACTGCAATACAACATTACGCTATTACGCGTCACGGCAATAATCACTAATGGTTCGCTTTATTAAAATTTCTTCTAATTGTTTGGAAATTAATAAAATTAATTAGATTTTACGGTTTCTCAAAATTCAAATTTACAGTTTATTTGAAGTGACTTACTTTGGTGATTGAGAGACTTTAGATAATCATGACGGACTAGAAATTTTCACACAAAACATTGTCGAGAACAATAGATAAAAATTAAAATTCACTTTAAAATGGGAAAGGAAAACGTTACGACGATCGTACTTTCGGCTTAGCCAAACTAATTGTGCGTGGTGAGGCTTTCGCCTTAAGAGCAGCTGGCGATATCGAATAAGGATTGTCACGTATATGCTTATTTTCATACTCTCTCGGCTCGGCCAGGTCCTTAATCCGTTTAGTTGCTTTATATTTAATCGCCAGAGGTGAAACAGAAAAAGGATTTTCTTTAATATCTGCCAGTGCTGATTTAGTCCCACGACTAGTGGGATGGGCCAACGATTTAGTCCTTGCGGTAGCTTAAATTAAAGCATTCGTCATTGTGTATATGAAAATTGCAATTTTTCTCCAAAGCGTTATTGAGATTTCGTTTATCTTGCAATACTCACCGACAGCCTTAAGAACACTTTCGGGTATCGGTTCGGGTAGTGGCCTAATGAATTTAGTTTCATCAAATTTAACAGGCCGCGATAAACTGATGAGACGTTGAGAAGCTTTGTACCGATACATAACATCCGTGAGTGTCCATTCCGGCTTTTCAAGTAATTCATGTTTCTTGGGTTCAGCTAAATATTTAAAACGCTTCATACTCTTCAGCGGCATGCGTTTCGAAGGCTGACGATAAAAAAAAAATGAAAAAATTGTACGTAAAATCCATGTGCTAGAAGGTCGCCTGTATTCGCATGTATTTACCTCTTTCGGTATTTTCTTCGGTTTTTTAGGTTTAGCTAATTTATTAAGTTTTATCGTGTGGTGGGCCCACTCTTTGAGATCCCATTTCGGAATTACTTTTCTACAAAAAACGAATAGCATAAATATTTTCGTCAGCATCAATCATGCTCCAAATATAATGACATTTACTTTCTTTTTGGAGGTTGAACGTTAGCCAGACGACTATACATAGAAAATAAACTTTTGCGAATTAAACGATTTAAGTTCGCATTGCGAAAGGGATCAAATAAGGTGCGGGCTTCTTCTTTGAAAAGTAATAGTTGCCTAGCTTTCGGATAGGCCAACTGTTCAGTTCGCGTATGCTTTCTTTCATCTAAACGCGAAATTTCAATCGACTTTTCAAGCTTGCAAGGACAAGTGCGTACGAAACGATTCACTTTCATACTTCTTAATGGGACGGCCAATTTCATAAGGCGTTTACGTTTAACAAAACGCTTCACATGCCTACATTTCAGTTTCTGTAGTTCTTCGCAAACCTCCGGCCAAAAGCATTGCATTTGCTTTGGCAACGATTCGTGTTCTTCGCAGCATTTAGGTTTAGTTTCCTTTCTCCACATTTTTATCTCTCGTTTTGTGTGTCACCTTTTTGAAAATTTTAATTTTTTATCAACTTTTACTATTTTTCATGGACAATTTTTTTACATCTAATTTCCAAAAACTTTTTTTACAAACTGAATATTTTTTACTTAACCTGTCAAGAAAGTCAATTTATGTATTCATTATCATAGAATGAAAGCATATCGAGTTCGTCGTTGTCGTTGTAACTCATAAATACATAATATATTTACAAGAGTATATTAAGCTTGTCTGGTTATATATACAAAACCCTATTACACCGATCAATTCTGATCCTCTTGGAGTCTTGTGTTCAAATCACAGAACGCACTTGAAATGAGTAACTGTATTAAACGAAGTAGTGTAGGACATTGAATGGCCGACCTTGCCCCACAAAAGTATTTTAATTTGTTTTTTTATTCATTTATTTATTTGTTTATTCCTCAAAATTTTAGCTGCGCTCATTCCGAGCTAAGTGCTACTATGCCAGCTAAGCTGAAAGAAAACTATGACTACGAACTGAGAGCTAGCTTAAGAATTACTTGAAAGAAGGTTAAAGTCGGGTTAAATGTAATTAATATTGCGAGTAAATTATATTTGCAGTGCATAATCTGAGCATATACTATATATACTATAATAAGCAAGGACGACTTTAAAAATGTCATAGTAACTACGTAAGTATGGATATCATTATGCAAGTGCGATATTTCCTTTTAGGATTACAAACTTACTCTCAATTTAATGAAAGTTGATTAAAATGATACTCCGGCAAATTACAACATAAATTCAACAGTAAATCATAAATTTACAATATTTTCAAAGTATAAAAGATTGATGTGAGTCACGCATCCACGATGGGACAATTCTATGCATGTCAAAATTTATGCAGAGAGAAGAGTTGACCGGGAACTATCCGTCTTTACTTTATCGGAGAACAGCATTCCTAGTACGCTTCATTGAACCATAGAAGAAGAAGCATCGTAGAAATTATAATCTTTGTTAAAGCTTAAGCACATAATTCTAAAACAGCTAATAATTGATTCGACAACGAGAGACATCCTAATTAAAACAAAATGTTTACTAATTCGCGATGGAATATATATGGACAAGCAGTTGAGCAAAACGCCCGATTCATTCCGCCATTCAACAGTTTTATTATAAAGGACACAAACACACAAAAGAGATACTATATCGTAAATAAAGTTTGGGCGACTGTCTTAAGGAAGTTAGTTTCGTTAAGGATCGTAAGCCAATCCGCATAAAAGAAAATTCGAAAAGCTTTCTGAACAGACTCAATAAAGTCAATATAAACATAGTTTCAGGCCCGATCAATCACAGTATGCTCTGGAAGAGGTCTTGTTAAGGCAACATAAAGCGTTTTAGTAACATTCAATTGCTTGGACCAACGCTTAACAAAACCGAAAAAGGACTTGGACTTACGTACCACAAAAAAAAGAATCTCTAAATGAAAATGCAATTTTGAATCTAGAACAGCTCGCAAGTCATTGAAAAAGTGAAGAGCAAAATATTATCTAACTATATAATAATTGACGGATGTTGGGACGAATGTGGAGAGTGTTAACTGCGTGCACTTATTCAAGTGTAATAACAGAGTATTTTGCTTACGTCGTAGCTTAGTGAGATCGTCTTAGCATAATATACAGTCACTTAAGTGATTGAAAATACTTACCCTCGTCGGCGAATATAAGAAATTTTTCATTAAAAAAAAATACAGAAAGCACAGAACCCATCGATCCTCGTTTTATAAAATGCTTGAAAAAATTAATGCTTCGATTCCATTATCCCATTTTTCGTAATGTTGGACGTGGGAAATGCAGCGCGACTTGTCAAATGTATGGTCAGCTGTTATGGTTAAGAGTGCAGCCAATGCAAAAGGCAATTGCAAAGATAAAGCCTGACTACAACATCGCTAATTGGGAGAAAAAACTCCAGCCGATATAAAAAATTTTCCAGAATCGTAAATTATCTGCAACTAATACCTACCAGCTGAACAACCATAATACGAAAAATGTGTTTTCTCGACGTCATAGTGCCGGGTGATGTCCACAATAATACGTTCATTGCACTGGAGCGTGGCGAATTCAAGAAAGATGGGAAAAATACAGCCAAAAATATACTTGCCCCTGTACTGGTCTTGGATATTGGGTGATTGTTTATGTGCTTTCAGGGGATACGCAACATTGTTATAAATCGATGATTTTGTATCATCAAAATTCGACGCGTTGGAATGAAATGTTGCGTTTATCTGTGCCCGTTGATAAATTTTCTACAGCTTATGTGCATTTTGCTTTTCGCCATTCTTCTACGCGAGCAACAACTGATCCAAAACTGTTTGGGTTCAGTTTTGCACGTCTAATGGATCCAAGCGATGGCACGTCTAATGGATCACAAATTACAAAGCAAACTACATTTCATCGCAGCTCCAAAGAAATGTTTATTGCACACTCATTCTTTGTGACCAACAAAACTGGCATAAAATGCCGATCTATTGTCCCTGTAGCAATGGCGATGATCGCATCCTGAAAAGATACAAGATTCATTGACTGTCATGTTACCTTTAAATGACGAAGAACTTGTTAAATTCTTAGAATTTCTGTGAAAAGTTCACAATTGCGTTTGGAACTAGAGGTTGAACCAATACTTGATTTCATGGCTAAATACAATGCTGAGGAGAAAAGAAAATATCTGAAAATTTTTACTTCGACATGACTTCGGACTGCTTAAAACGCATGCAAGGCGCATATGTATGTTTTGCTGATGCCAGTACGCAGAGTCGGTCTGCTATTTTCGAAAGTAGTTATCCTAGTAATGAACTATTTTTACTAATACGCTTCGAAAAAGTTCTACAAGGCGAAATTAAAGATTCAGCGGAACCTTATATCGAACATGACCAGAATACAGGTAAATAAGCAAATATATAATTGAAATTTTTCATTGAATTTCATATGAAATTCTGTCCGTACTTCTAGAATTTCTAAATACTTCAGGCATCTCTTGTAAATTAATGTTCAAGTGTGCTATGAATAAATTAACAACATATTTATAGTTTCAGTTTTACTATCTTCACAATTTCAATCGCGAAAAGATTTACAAATGTTTAATCGGTAAACGTTTGTCAAAAACAGAGGTGCTACTATGTCTGCGTTTTGTTAGAATCTGCAGTTATCCAGTTTAGGTGTCATCTAGAGTTTTTTTTTCGCAGATGGTGACCAACAAAAGCGATGCTTTCCTTTGCATTTCTCTCGAAATTTTTGATTTTCCATTGACCAATACATCTCATCTTATTTGAAATCGAAAGCCTTCCAAATCAAAATATCACATACATTACCTATACATGCTTAGCTGAACCATTACAGCTAAATGACTAGACGCCCAAAAGAAGGGTTTTAGTCTGCGATTAACCAACACAAGACAGTGAAAATTGTCACGATATTTATCTTCTCACGGGTAAAGGTCTCGAGGCACTACATTCAATACAAGGCAAACAAAACAAAAAAGCAGGCAAGCAAGTCCTTTGTAATGAGAGTCAACAATTTCGATTTTCCCCATGGGAACTTGATGTGTCAGAGAAGAAGAGGAATAGAGAAAAGGCGTGGTGAATTAAAGCCTCCTTTAGCGCAAATGTTGCGCTTTTTTAAACCTCGATTATACTATCGAAAAAAGGAATTCATCTCCCACAGCTTCTTCGACGGCAAAGTCATTATATTACATCTGAAAAAAAATATAAGCTTAGATTATCCTATTATGTATAATATTGTCTGCAAAAGGTTAGCAGCATTTATTGAATCGCATAAAAAATCTCAAACAAAGGGTACATTGAATGCAGAAATTTAAAGAAAAATAAATTTTTCTTCTTTCATAATTTTTCTTTCCTTCAAAGTGACTTCGCATCACTATCTAAAATTGGTAACGTAAAATGACCATGTGACAACGCCCGATCACTTCTAATCTGTACACCTATCGGTATATTTTTTTGGTTGAGCTAATTCGATTATTCTTTTCTTTGGCTTTGCTTTTAACGCGGCTTCCGATACTTTGTAAGGATCTCTAAGGACACGCTCAATTTCGAACTTTTTCGGTTGGGCCAGCTTCCTAGTACGCTTAGATGCTTTAGCCCTCAACGCCTTTTCCGATATAGTAAAGGCATTCTTTTTCACATCAAAGGAAAGTGTAGTAAATATATTATCAGCGATTTTGAATGCTTCTGCGAAAAAAACAATTCAATCTATACATGAATTCTTCCAGTGAATCTGCAGTTGCTTTACCTTTTTCTTTTACGCTACCATTTGGAATATGTTTTAAAAAATCCCTTTTATCCAAATTATCTCGTGTTTCTGTTGTCCGCATTTTATAAATTTTGTTACAATTTTATCTCAAATTTCAATGAAACTTCTATAAATTGAGTTTCGAAAATTTCGAAAAGAAAAAAAGTTTATCAATTTCGAATTATTGAGAAAAGGCCAACTACTTTAATTTCTTCAACTGTAAGACCAATTCTTATTTCCAAAACTTCCTCAGCAAGATGCACGATTCGTTTCGTTACCTGAAAGAAGGATATAATATTTCTGACCCTTTCTAGTATCACAATATTTGACAAGATTTCTAATAAAACAATACAAAGGAAGAAATCGTGTTAAGGAAATTCTAGTATAGAAATATCGGAGTATTATCTATTTAAGTCCCTATGTATAAGTGGAAGAAATATAAGTACTTCACTTAATACGAAAATATTTAATTAAAACACCGTAGCAGAAATATTTGCTCTCTATCTCTCCTCCCTCATACGTTTGATCGATTTTTTCCTTCGAAGATCACGATTCAACTCGTTTCTCCTCTAATTAAATCTCTCTCTCCACTCTGCTTACATACATTTCGAAAACAACATATCTGCGCTAGATTTTATTCCGGCATTTTTTTTTTTTTTTTTTTATATATGATTCGTTTTATCTTCTGAATTTCCAACAAACTTTTGTTGATCCTTTCCTTTTCCTTTTAATCGTCAATTGCTTTAATTTTATAATAATTTTCATTCAGATTCACTTAAGTAAATTAATTTCCATCAGTTTTTAAAAAAATTCTTACCTCTACATGAATGAAATTTTTGCAATATTTTGGTTAATTGCGGAATACTTATGGTATTAAATAAAAAACTGCGTTCCCTTTATATTTTTACGTATTCCTAATAGAAAATTTATGTACCAAAGTATTGATGCTACAATATTTCCATAAAATGTTTTATCACTCCGGGGCTAAAGTTATTAAAAATATTACATGTTGACATTTTTAGTATATCAGCTTTTGGGGTTTTCGGCAATCTCAAGAACCGGTAAACTTAGGGACACCCATAGGTGAATGAAACTCCTGAAACTGAATTCGAGGCACAGCCTGACACATGTATACAAGTTCAAAATCCTTCCGCCAATGAAAAATATGAGTATTGTGAGGCTTGTAAAATTTGTTATCGCTTTTATATATATATATATATAAATTTGTTATCGCTTTACATATATATATATACATCAATAAAATTAATTCTTTATAATACCTATAAAGCTTTTTACTTTCTACACCTAGAACCAGTAGAAAATCATTGTATGAGTATTTCATGGTACGTGTTGTTTACATGTTTCCAACCAATTGCATGCCTATCGTTTCCAAATCCGATAGCAAACATCTACATGCAAAATGAGCAGATAATAATAATGAGAAACAGGAAGCTGTAGTAGTCAGTATCAATATACCTCGAAGCGCTACGCCAAAGAAGAAAATGTCCCTTGACCTGCTTTCAATGCTCACGGAAGTCAAGTGATTAGTCTTGGCGGCCTTTTTTTGCTTTGATCTCAACACATCGGCAGACTTAACCTATTGCGAGCTATCGACTGAAATATTAGTTCCTCCCTATTAGCCACAAGTCTTTGCCAAATTACAAGCAATTACATCGCTCGTCTCTACTACTTGCTTCCCGCCAAAGAAAAAATATATTTTTCAAAACTAAAAGGGAAACAATCATGCAAAAATGTCAAACACCTTTCCTGCGCGAATAAAACTAACTAACAAACAAACTAATATTAATACTAAAATAATATGGAGAAAAATGTTATTGATATCAACGAGGTGTAATTGTTCCTTTCCCCTTTCTCCCATTAGTTCCGTTCTTTTATTTTTTTAACGCAAATTTATTTCCAATTCAACAATTTTTACAAGAAAAGAAATCAGTACTTAAGCTTTTAGGAACCTTTAGGTTTGGCTAATTCAATTATCCGAGGCTTAGCCTTTGCTTTCAGGGCGGCGGGCGAAATTGCAAATGGATTTTCGCGTATATGCTTATTCTCGTACTCCTTTGGTTCAGCCAGTTCTTTGGTGCGTTTGCTTGCTTTATGGGTGAGGGCGGTTGGTGAAACAACGAACGCATTCTCTTTAAGATCCGAGGGGGCTGTTTTAGCCGTACGTCTTGGTTCAGATAATTCAACTGTGCGCTTGGAAGCTATAATCAATTTCAATCAAGTAGAATCAAAGGAAGGTTTAAGATTTAAAGTAAAAGTTGCACCTTTATGTTTTAGCACGCTCCGCGGAATCTCAATTGGTAATTCTCTGTGCAGCTGTGAAACATCACGTTCGGTTGGCTTTGATAAAGCTTTGGTACGATCAGAAGCTTTATATCGAGCCATAACTATTGTTAAAGTCCATACAGGTTTTTCGAGTTCTTCACGTTTCTTTGGCAGAGCCAAATACTTATAGCGTTTCATTCTTTTTAAAGGCATTGAAGGCCATGCCTGCAAAAACAATTCATAATAACATTATGCACATTATAATAAAGTGCATTGTCTCACCGGTTTCTCTTCCTCAAAGGTTTTTTTGGGTTTTGCCAATTTTACTAGTATGACGGTGTGCTTGGCCCAGTCTGCTTTATCCCATTTAGTAATTTTCTTTCTAACAAAATCAGAAAAGTATTAGACATATACAAGCACGCTTTACTTGGGCTTACTTCTCTTGCGGTGGCTGAATGTTCGCCAAACGACTATAAACAGATAACAGACTTTTGCGTAGAATACGATTTAAATTAACTAAACGATACGGATCAAAGAGTCTTGCTACGTCCTTTTTAAAAAGCATCAATCGTCTAACAGTCGGATAAGCCAATTGTTCAGTTCGCGTGTGCTCTCTTTTATCCAAATGTATAATCTCGATTGGTTTCTTCAGCTTACATGGACAAAAAGGTGTAAATCGGGGCACTCGTCTTGTTGGTTTTGCTAATTCCCAAATACGTCTTCGCCTTATAAATTGCTGATCATGTAGGCATTGTAGTTGGGAGAGTTCTTCGCAAACTTCGGGCACAAAACATTCTGTATGGCTAGGCAGCGGCTCAGCTATTTCACAGCATTCAGCTTGCGCTTCCTTTAACCACATTTTAATAATTTACTATTTTTTTATAATTATTTTCTCTTAATTAAATATTAATTGCTTATTGTAGTAATTATTATTATTATTTTTTTTTATATTTTTTTCTTAAATTATATTTTACTAGAAATTTTGTTACGTCGAAATTGTATAAAAGATTTAAATAATTGAAATTTTATTCATCAAAAGACCGTCCGATTTGAAATTTCAAGAAAAAATTTGACAAAAAGAACAAAAACCCGATTATGTTCATATTAAGTCAATCCATTTCATAAATGTCACTTTCTTCTTTTCACTGCGTAGACATATTTGCAAATTATTCATCAAATTTACGTTATCGAAAATAACATGTATAAACATGGGTATTACTGACTTGTTCCAGATCGTTACATTTTAATGATCCTGCTCTCATTTCTGCTGATTTGAGGGCAATCGACAAGAAGCACTCAGTTGACCTCATAAGTCATCACTTATACTCTCCCGCAAACAATTATACTACATGTGTTTATTAATTGCGGTCTCAGACGGGACGTTATTAGCTTTATTAACAAACTGACGTTTAAGCACATGAGATGTAGCGATCACCTATTCAAAATGAACATAGTGAGTAGCCCTATTTATGTTTGGCGTTTTGCAATCTCCTGATCAAATCCTATCTGCATGTCCGAATGTTGCCACTTCTATTCGCCACTTCCCACCTCCCACCTTGCCTATATGTTGTCTTCATGATTGCAGCGTTATTGACATTTTGCGTTCGTACAATTTAATGGCTTAGACCGCCATCTTCTCTTTTTTTAAAGCTTGTCGACAACACATAAACATTTCCGGCCAAATTATGAATCTGCTCCTTCTCACACTCTTCTTAGCTTCGCAACATTCAGCTCTTTCATAAGACATACGCATGTACCCCTCTCACCTCTCATACTACGAAATTCCTTCTAAGCTCTTGTATTCTTTGAAGCAAAAAAATAAATAAAAATTCATAAACATCTCCCTTTTTCGACCACTCACAAAACAAAACAAAAAGGCATCGGCCTAAATCACTTATTTATTGAAGGAAACTTTTTAAATTAGCTCTTCTTTAATTTTCAGTTTCCAGAAAGAACACCGACAGGTGCTGGTTTTCACAGTTACCTCGTTCTGTTGTAAACAATGACAGCGGTATAAGCACTTCTCCAGTCAATCGTTATAAAGGGCAGGTGACCATGTTGACATTACAGCTCGGTAGACGTGTTGGGCACAATTATCATTTCTACGGTCGGCCTCTAACAAGAGTAAGATTGGAAGCATTTTCTCTATGTCTCCAAAATTGAACACTTTTTCCGTTATGTCTTCAGAGATTGGGATACTAGTGGCTAAAGGCATGAGATTGTTGTTCATATCTTGGAACCAGACCGAGAGTATTGCTGGAGATAGTACTAGTAATAGTAAAAAGAAAATGTTTTTTGCTTGTTAGTCCCAGCAGACTTCGGATGAATTGTAATTCTTACAAACTACGTCCTTAAAAACTTTTCCCTGGGCTGGATGTGACTTTAATTTAATGTAAATTATGAAAATTTGTTTATAAATGAAGTTTTTTTTCTTTTATATCAAATGTGTTTTGTATCTTTATCTTTATCTTTAAATAAATACTATTGATGTTTTTCTTAAAGTAATAATGTAAAACTTATTTATGATAGCTTCAGTAGAAGGTTAAAACCAAGGTAGGTGTCTCAAGATGTTCTTGAAAGCAAACTTATGATCTTCAGTACTTTATTCCTTTGAGTTTTCATTAAACTTAGGTCTTAATATCACCATTCTCCGGATCGATAAAGTTTACTAAACTAAGGGTTGACTATGTTTCTCCATTTTTGCTATAAGAAACTTCAGGATGTGCTTAACCATTTCCAAAAAACCGCATCTAAATCAACCCTTCCGTTCCTGAGTTGTAAACGTAAGCATATGTGTCCGCATATACAACGCGAGCAAAATTTTACGTAAAATTCTTCATATAAAATTTTTTGAATCACCAGGCCAACAGAATCGAACGAGAAAGCAAATTTTGTCTTGTATTTTTGTTGTTGTTTACATTAAAAATATTACAAATATTTGACACACCCCCGCTAACTGTATTTCTTTGTCGGCCATTTGCACATGAGTTTTGTTATTGCATTCTCTCAACAATGCATTGAGTAAGGTTGTATGTGCATTTACACAGAGATATAACAACGCAACGATTAGTTTTGTTTAGTCTCGTTCGAGTTTTTATATTGTGAGGACGTGTTGACGGAGTTTTGTCGAAATTGTAGCAATGCATTAAGTAAGGTTGTGTGTGCATTTACACAGAGATATAACAACGCAACGTTTAGTTTCAAATTAGTGCAGACGTATATAATACGCAGAAGGGCTTAAGATAGGCCTAGATTTTATTATACCGACCGATTCAGAATCGTAACCTGAATTGTTATAACTTTGTCTGTCCGTCTGATATAAGCCCATGAAAATTTGTGTTGACGCTACAGGTCGCAACTCTCGAGATATTTTGATGAAATTTGGTACAATGACGTGTTTTGACCCAAGCACGAACACTATTGAGAATGGTTCGCATCGGTCCACTTTTTCGACCATTCCCCATATAACGACCTTTCCGAATAGGGCCCTACTGCTACAATTTTCAAAATTTCTTGGCAAAAGTGGCTAAATAGTAGTATTTCGGCATTCTAAATTGGTATGGAAACTTTGGACGGGCTGGGGCAATTGTTGATCCCCTCTCGTATAACAAAAACTGAAGTTCAGACGACAAAAAGATATAGGTTTGAATGCTTCACGATGGCAGTAAAAAAGTTAAGTCTACCAAATTTGGACCGTTTCGATCTATTGTTGGCTAATAAGGAGTTTCACGAAAATTGATCCTTTGTAGAGCAGAAAAGTCTAAGTTTTAAAATGTGGTGACAGAAATTGACCCATAATATTATAGCGATTTCATACTAAAATGAAGTCTACAAAATTTGGACTATCTACGTCTATTTTTGGATCCCGCCCTATGTAAGGATTGAACTTGTATTACACTACACACATAATCATAAATAATTATATCTCATATAATTTTTGTTTTTTACCCAAAACGTAATAGGTAACCTTGTCCTTAATCGTAAAGAACAGAAGTTTTGTTTTTCATCCAAAAAAGTAAGGGGCAACATCGTCCTAAATCACAGCATTACTGACTTATTGAAGGAAACTTGTTCAATTTGGTTTTCTTTGATTTTCAGTTTACGGAAAGAACACCGATTGATACCCGCTTTCAGGACTACCATGTTCTGCTGTAAACAATGCCTGGCGTTAATATACTTATCAAAGTATTATTATTATAGCCCGGTAGACGTATTGGACGCAATTATCATTTCTGCGATCATCCCCTAAACACAATACTTTAGAATTAAGCCTAATTAAGCCGTGGTAAAGGTAAGAGTAAAATTGGAAATGTTTTCTCTATGTCTCCAAAATTGAACACTTTTTCCGTTATGTATTCAGAAATTGGGATACTAGTGGCTATAGGCATGAGCTTGTTGTTCATATCTTGGAACCAGACCGAGAGTATTGCTGGAGATAGTACTAGTAATAGTAAAAATGTACGAGAAGTTTAACATCTGAAAATGTTTTTTGCTTGTTAGTCCCAGCAGACTTCGGATGAATTGTAATTCTTGCAAACTACGTCCTTAAAAACTTTTCCCTGGGCTGGATGTGACTTTAATTTAATGTAAATTATGAAAATTTGTTTATAAATGAAGTTTTTTTTCTTTTATATCAAATGTGTTTTGTATATCTTTAAATAAATACTATTGATGTTTTTCTTAAAGTAATAATGTAAAACTTATTTATGATAGCTTCAGTAGAAGGTTAAAACCAAGGTAGTTGTCTCAAGATGTTCTTGAAAGCAAACTTATGATCTTCAGTACTTTATTCCTTTGAGTTTTCATTAAACTTAGGTCTTAATATCACCATTCTCCGGATCGATAAAGTTTACTAAACTAAGGGTTGACTATGTTTCTCCATTTTTGCTATAAGAAACTTCAGGATGTGCTTAACCATTTCCAAAAAACCGCATCTAAATCAACCCTTCCGTTCCTGAGTTGTAAACGTAAGCATATGTGTCCGCATATACAACGCGAGCAAAATTTTACGTAAAATTCTTCATATAAAATTTTTTGAATCACCAGGCCAACAGAATCGAACGAGAAAGCAAATTTTGTCTTGTATTTTTGTTGTTGTTTACATTAAAAATATTACAAATATTTGACACACCCCCGCTAACTGTATTTCTTTGTCGGCCATTTGCACATGAGTTTTGTTATTGCATTCTCTCAACAATGCATTGAGTAAGGTTGTATGTGCATTTACACAGAGATATAACAACGCAACGATTAGTTTTGTTTAGTCTCGTTCGAGTTTTTATATTGTGAGGACGTGTTGACGGAGTTTTGTCGAAATTGTAGCAATGCATTAAGTAAGGTTGTGTGTGCATTTACACAGAGATATAACAACGCAACGTTTAGTTTCAAATTAGTGCAGACGTATATAATACGCAGAAGGGCTTAAGATAGGCCTAGATTTTATTATACCGACCGATTCAGAATCGTAACCTGAATTGTTATAACTTTGTCTGTCCGTCTGATATAAGCCCATGAAAATTTGTGTTGACGCTACAGGTCGCAACTCTCGAGATATTTTGATGAAATTTGGTACAATGACGTGTTTTGACCCAAGCACGAACACTATTGAGAATGGTTCGCATCGGTCCACTTTTTCGACCATTCCCCATATAACGACCTTTCCGAATAGGGCCCTACTGCTACAATTTTCAAAATTTCTTGGCAAAAGTGGCTAAATAGTAGTATTTCGGCATTCTAAATTGGTATGGAAACTTTGGACGGGCTGGGGCAATTGTTGATCCCCTCTCGTATAACAAAAACTGAAGTTCAGACGACAAAAAGATATAGGTTTGAATGCTTCACGATGGCAGTAAAAAAGTTAAGTCTACCAAATTTGGACCGTTTCGATCTATTGTTGGCTAATAAGGAGTTTCACGAAAATTGATCCTTTGTAGAGCAGAAAAGTCTAAGTTTTAAAATGTGGTGACAGAAATTGACCCATAATATTATAGCGATTTCATACTAAAATGAAGTCTACAAAATTTGGACTATCTACGTCTATTTTTGGATCCCGCCCTATGTAAGGATTGAACTTGTATTACACTACACACATAATCATAAATAATTATATCTCATATAATTTTTGTTTTTTACCCAAAACGTAATAGGTAACCTTGTCCTTAATCGTAAAGAACAGAAGTTTTGTTTTTCATCCAAAAAAGTAAGGGGCAACATCGTCCTAAATCACAGCATTACTGACTTATTGAAGGAAACTTGTTCAATTTGGTTTTCTTTGATTTTCAGTTTACGGAAAGAACACCGATTGATACCCGCTTTCAGGACTACCATGTTCTGCTGTAAACAATGCCTGGCGTTAATATACTTATCAAAGTATTATTATTATAGCCCGGTAGACGTATTGGACGCAATTATCATTTCTGCGATCATCCCCTAAACACAATACTTTAGAATTAAGCCTAATTAAGCCGTGGTAAAGGTAAGAGTAAAATTGGAAATGTTTTCTCTATGTCTCCAAAATTGAACACTTTTTCCGTTATGTTTTCAGAAATTGGGATACTAGTGGCTATAGGCATGAGCTTGTTGTTCATATCTTGGAACCAGACCGAGAGTATTGCTGGAGATAGTACTAGTAATAGTAAAAATGTACGAGAAGTTTAACATCTGAAAATGTTTTTTGCTTGTTAGTCCCAGCAGACTTCGGATGAATTGTAATTCTTGCAAACTACGTCCTTAAAAACTTTTCCCTGGGCTGGATGTGACTTTAATTTAATGTAAATTATGAAAATTTGTTTATAAATGAAGTTTTTTTTCTTTTATATCAAATGTGTTTTGTATATCTTTAAATAAATACTATTGATGTTTTTCTTAAAGTAATAATGTAAAACTTATTTATGATAGCTTCAGTAGAAGGTTAAAACCAAGGTAGTTGTCTCAAGATGTTCTTGAAAGCAAACTTATGATCTTCAGTACTTTATTCCTTTGAGTTTTCATTAAACTTAGGTCTTAATATCACC
>CCAG010021269.1:0-19114 GCA_001077435.1 Glossina morsitans morsitans
TTCAATTTAGTTTTGTGCAATCAACAATTAGAGCTCTTGGTAAAAGTCTCTCTTTTTTCTGTTAATGCATGTTTACAGTGTGTTTTTGCTTGCGCTCTATATTTACAGTGTCAAAGAAAGTGGGAAGTTCGGTTAAATTTGCTAACAATTTTTGTGTTTTTGAATCTCTTAAGTTTTTTTTCTTTTTTTTTCTTCTCTCTTCATAATCTCCTGTGTTTCACTGCACATGGATTGTCTAATTACACTATGTCAATAAAAAAATAGGCCCAGCATCTGAACGATTCATGCCGTGCTGGCTCTGCGAACGGTCTTAATGACCGTGCTGCTGGTGCAGTATTTGATCCCTCAAAAGGCTTACGATGGTCATGCCCTCACTGTAAGAAGCGTGACATAGATTTCTACAAACTCTTCACGGAGATGTGAACGAAAATCTCGGCCACTTGAGGGCGAAGTTTGAGATAATTAAGACTAGGTTTGATGAGTGCCGTTTTATTGAGCACTCATCTTCTTCCGGCTAGCAAAATTACAACTCGTAGCGCAGCGTGTGGTACATCATCTCTGAGCTCTCCTAAGTCTGATTCGTTAGTCTGCAAATTAGCACTTCCTCTATGTCTACAAAGAACGATAGTGTTTCTGCTATCGTTGAATCGGTCGGTAACAAAAAAGTTACAAATAAGACGGGAGGTCCTTCGGGTTTGAGCTATGCTGAAGTGGCAAGGGTATCTCTAGCCAGTGGCGTCACTCACTCTACTCTGGCGTCATCGCCGAAAAATAATAAAGAGAGGCTGCCCTCATTTGTGAAGTGGACAAGCTATTTAAACCCACCGATTTAGCCATTGCGTTGGGTGACTTAAATTTGCCTTAAGTCACTTGGTGTAACAGTGATAATTCTGGCTGTTTGATTCCTATTTCAACATCTGATAGAGCCGTTGTGTTCTTTAACGAATTATCTGATCATAATTTAGTTCAATACAACCGTACCCCTAATTGTAATGGTAGACTGCTTGATAACTGCTTTCCCAATTTCCCTGAGATTAGTGTAAATCATTGTCCATCTTTTAGTTTACCTGAGAATCCTCCAGCAATGTGTATTTCTTTCATCACAAGCATGATGATTCGTTGAACTCTTTTAATGTTCCAAATCCAACTTTTTCAAATAAATATTATGATTTTCATAAAAGCAATATTTCAATGCTAAAATCACATCTTTAAACATATTAAGCTTGATTTTTCAACTGCAGGTATTAAAAGCTTACTGTCGTCGTTCTATAATATATTAAATCTAGCTATTTCTGCATCTGTTCCGACCAAGCAGTCCCGACTTCGAAGTAGGTGTCCCACGTGGTTTAGTAAGACAATTAAATTTTATAAGAATGGAAAAAATATTCGAAACGTGGCCCTGCTCTCGGCCATTTCGCTTACTCGGCGGCAAGGCATAGAAACACAATTGTGTGCCTCCAAAAAAGTGAGCTTGTAAAAAAAATCGAATTATTGAAACCGAATTGCAGGAAAGGACGAGTCAAATAGCCAAAGGCCGTTTAAGATTTAGTATAAAATATTGAAACCTCTATTGCTCAAAAATCCTTTCGATTTATTCTACGCTCTGATGAAAGTAACGTAAAATCTCTACATCCGTAAAGATGCCAATCACACATCTAGATGCGCTAGGTGCACTGAACGGTAAAGCGGGAGGTTTTGGCAGTCGGTGAGATGCGTAATTATCTCAGACATTGTTTTAACATATAGGAAGAAAAGTAGCTCCCCATACCAAGGTCCCTTTCCTGTCCTTGCTTCTATTGAATTGTAATAGCAACACATCGAAAATCAATGGCTTGGCAAATTCTTAAACAAGAACACTATTTTGTCTTTAATAAACTAGCTGACGTAAACACATTCTATATTATTAGTGATTACATACTCACTTATAAATGTCTATCGTATCGCATTTTATATAATTTATGGTTCTCAATATTTATTATATTTTATTATATGCAACAGTCGGATAATCAAAATATAACGTAAACAATAATCGCTCGGAAGTATTCTTACATACGCAAGTTTAAATAATTATTTTTTTGCAAGATATATATGTATGTATAATCATTGTGAGAACAATTTCTGTTAACCATGCATCGAAGCCAATACAATTTGGGTTAATAATAACAAACACTTGAAAACCTTAGCGCATGAAAACTATTAGCGGCATCTTTTATGAGTGAAGACGACGGGAAACTTATTAACCTCTCCAAACCCTATTCGAGGAACATTTTCTTTCATTCACTATATGCTCTTGAAAACAATCAACGCGCTTAAGTTTTCAGTATTTGCGAGTGTATCACAAAGAGCTGGTGAGAATTTTTACCAAATACATGTGCATATCACAATCGATAAAAATTACTGTGACTAATCATCAAACAGGGTCAACGATTGTATACATTTTTTAGTAAACCTTTTAAACATTCTTATCATTTGTTTGTTTTTCTTCGATTGAGAAGCAATGTGTCGATGATTCAGAACTCAACTGAAAGTTGCTCATCGCAAGCCAGAGATTTTTCAAGGGGATTAATAGTAGCGAGCAATTGAGCAATGAACCCATTATAACAAAAGCTAGATGCAGCGGACAACCCCAAAGACGTCGAACGATAATTTTCTTAGGTTATCAAAGACGAGTTATCTTAAGACAAATGATACCGCAATTTGGATTGACACTGTTTCCCCGCTCGCCTACTTATACGAGGTGCTCGAGATTATTTTTCACAACGTAGTATTTTTATATACAGCAGCTGCAACCTGCTAGCAAATTATATTCGAAAAAAGTGGTCCTGCATACTTAAAGACAAATTGTCCTCAGACGTAATGCAATGTAATGCTGAATCACTACCATTTCTACACTCTCTTATTTGTACCAACTGCTCGATCAGTTTTTGTTTATTGCGTCTTAGTGGATGACCGGTTGAAAAACTGCTTTTTATCAAAATTGGCTCTCGTATCCATAAACGCGGTAAAAGTTTAAATTACTTCAACCGCTAATTGTTTTATGATGTTCGCTTTCTGCAAACATAATGTTTCGCCAAATATACTAACCGGGGATAACTGGGTACTATACTTAAAATGATTATCAAAAAATTATAAATTTCCGATAGCGAAATCCTTCATGCTTTTCGATTCCATTAAACTATGGACATAGTATCAAAACAATAAATCATTCACAAGCGAGCGAAACTAACTATTTTTATAAATTGATTTTTCAAAAAACATAATCGTTTACTAATATTTGTAATCTTAAATATAAATGCACAAGTTTTAAAGTATATAAAAAAATAATTTCGGATTTAAAAATAAAGAACTAAAACTACCCAAACAAAACACTAAAGCCGACGCAGCCAAATAAAAATCCATTGCTGATCAGTTATTCATATCTACCTAAGGACTGTTTAGGCCACAACGCAAATAGCTCAGATAGTATCGACAAAAAGAGTTCCAAACTTTCCATTTTTATTTCGCAATAGGTCCATTCCTTGTTTAAGCTAAAGGAAGACTGTATGTTTATGTATTTATTCGTTTACCACAGTCGGCAAGTTTTTAAAACAATATTTTGGTATTCTCGAATAGAAATTATCTATGAGTGGTGCTATTAAAATGTTGAAAGATTTATTTCATCATTCTTGATCAACTAACGATTGACAATCGGTTAACAAACGGAAACTGTTTACTAAAAACTAGAAATGTGTTTCAAAATTATATGATAATTAAGTGATGCCATTGTTTTCTAACTTGTTTTCTGATTTATTCAAACTTTGAACTTTTCTTTTGATATATTTAAAAATTTTGTGCTCTCTTGGAAGTTGTAGTTGTAGTTTAGGACCAATGAAAAAGCAGTGACCTTTGCAACCGAAGAAGGCAATTGCTTTTTTAAATAAAAATAAAATGTTTATTCCAATTTCCAATTAATACGATTTCATAATCGGTTTAATTAATCGCATTCAGAAACTTGGAAGCAAATCTTTAAAGAAAGTTTGCGTTCTTGAATGAGTTTATATTTTAAACCAGTAAGATTGCAGTTTTTTTAGCACAACAAAAACACTAAAAATAGATATGTAAATACCATAACATAACAATACGGCACAATATAAGACATAAAGCCAAGGTTCCGCTGTGACCATAAAGTATAAATTATAAAACGTCTGCATGGCTACTTTAAGTCTACAAGGACTAACAATCGTTTTGATATGGAGCAGCAGCGAGTTCCACGACTTTACAGCTTGTTAACAAAGAATAGCCTTGATGATGTTGAGTGTTTGTGGACAGGTAAAATTAGCTCCATTGTCCCTTCAGATTGCGCAAACTGAATTTTTTCATGTAAATATCTTGGTGCTCCGTGGGTCCGTATAAGCTTGTGGAAAAAAGCACGTTTCTAATATTAAGATATCTTGCAAGATCAGATCCCAATATCTGCAGCGAAAACTGTGTTATCGTATCATATCTGTGCTTGTTGAAATCGTCCCTAGCACGCTTATTTAGGACAAGTTGCAATTTTTTGCTAGATGAGTAGTCCAATTTACCACATACATATGCTACGTATGATATGAGCGGTATGACAAAATATTTAACTAATATCAATTTGGCAAAGATTGGAATATAAAATGAACAGAGCTATAGTTTTCTTAAAATATTATGAATACACATAACTTTGTAATTAGTATGTCCCTCCCCGCTTAAGCAAGAGTTGAGTTTAAAGCCAATGTTTGCAATCGCACTAACAAACTCAATATCCTCATCGATCATTTTAATTAACGGTAAGGAACAAGAATCGTAACCAGTGCGCGACATTATAATGGCTTTAGTAGTGCATCACAAGACGCTCTAAACCATCATTTATTCGCTGGACAATATCCTACACAAGCCCAAGCGCGCGCGACAGCAAAATTTGCCCATCATCACTATATAAATGAGGCACTGAATAAGAAATCCCCCAAAATAGAATCTTATGTGGCAGATGTAATCCCAACCCAATTTCCGAACAAGCACCGCTAACTAGCATACGTTGATGCCGATTTTCCAAATAAGACTTCATTAAATTAATCGCAGACGAACTAAAGCCGTAATACAATTTAAGCTTTTGCACTAATAAGCTATGGTCAGTCATAAGAGGAATGGTCAAATCCCACTGTCGTACCACGGACGAATCTCTGTTAACGTACTAACTTCACACGTCTTCAATGGCACGTACTCATTAAGTAGCAAGGACAATCAATAAATTAAATAATATAGCGTCGGCAACGTTCGACACCTCGCTCCCGTAAATTTAAGAGGAGGCACATAGCTTCAAATCAAAGGAATAAACTCTCGTTTATACTTTTCAAAAATGCATTGCAAAACCTCACGCAAAAATCATATAACGTGAAGTAAATGATCATCAACCTTTTACTAGAGAGAGAATATTATATGTACTATTATATATAAGCAAGGCGTGACACAACAATTCACACATATGTTAGTAACTATGAACTATGTACGTGTAAAGAGCAGATAAAGGTTTTTGTTTATACATCTCCTATGAATCATAATATATATAAGTATTGATAGCTAACTAACTATATATATAATATATGAACATGTTTATAGGTGATTATACAAATGAATTGTTATTCAGTAAATGTATAGAAAAAGGAATGTATTCGTGTAGATGCATGTGTAACTGTAAGCACAATCAAACTCACCTGTATGGTTGGAGCAAACAAGTTGAAAAATATCGCAGCAAAACATAACAAATAAATAGATGAAGCCGGGGAGCGACTGCGTATAGTAAACGACCTTGAATCAGGCGCCATCATCATCGATATGCACCCTAACGACAGTAAACGAAATAATTGTGCCCTTTCGAAGGCCAACTCGGTTAATGCCCGCCGCCACCACTTCACAAGCGCACACGTACCAATTGCTACCCAAAGCGGAGAGTAACAATTCAAGTAAAAGAATCGCCTTTCAATCAGCACCTGTCTTATATTCCGATGTTGCCCAATTTAGTTTTCAGTCACAAACGCATTAAACCAATCTTTCTTCATATATATAACGATGGTTTTGTCATTCACTTGAAGCCACGATACTGCCAACACCCACTTTTCGAACAATATATTTTGGATGCCTTTAGATCTATTGCACGCATAAACGCGGATGGTGGATTCGACTGTAGATGATGAAAATATTTATTGTTGCAAAACAAAATCGAAAAGAGAAGTCAATTACAAATACAATTCAAATTGCTTTCAAAGCACGCAACGGAACAAACTCAAAATATGTAGGAGAGCGCAAAACGAGAGACTTGTAGAAATAAAACGGCAAATTACGACGTACGTAGACACACAAAAACCGAAGTGTGAGGCGTAATTAAATAATAAAAAAAAAAATATGTTTTTTGTTAAATGGAAAAGGAATAGGAAAAATATTTATTTCACTTAAAATTCCTTAAACAATTCGTTTTCCGTATTCTTTCATTTTTGTTGCAAATTTTATTTTCTTAAGACCACACCATCACTTCATAATGCAATTAATATTTTCATTACTATAATTTATTTATTATTTTTTACGATTTCTTTATGTTTTATTATGTCTTTGTTTTTTTTTTTTTTGTTTTTAACTTTTAAATGGAGAAGAAATCGAATTTTCAACTACTGACGGCTTAGCACGAAAAAATCAATAAAAAAATTTCACTTCAAACTTCACATTTGTTTTCCCAATCGCTTGCCAACGTTATTCATTGGATGGAATTTTAATACAATTTATCAAAATTGAAATTAATAAATTTGTTGCAAAATTTTTGCTAATACTTTTCTTATATTTGCGAAATGTTTGTGTTCTTTCGTTTGTAGATATTCCAATTGCAAAGAAAACAAAATATACTAGAAAAAATTTTCCGTTTGAAGACCTCCTTACTTTCCTTATAATAAATAGATTTACTCATTTTATATACAACATATGTCATTCCCGTAATGCTGCCAAGTAATCAAAGAAATCATCACAGAGCAGGCATGATTGCCAAGACAATGATTTATAAAATATCTTAGGTTTTATTTGGCCGCATTATTTATTTAAAAAAAAAGAAATTAAAGAACACAAAGCACACATTTTAACCTCTTTATTTGCTTATATTATGGACGCGCTTACGGTTGTTGCTTACAATCCGAGTAGAGTCTTCAAACAATCTGGCAATAAACGTTGGTGTTGATAGTTGATTTTGTTGTTGTCTTAAAACCCTTTTTGCAAACATTCTGTTAAGTAACATCACGAACGTGCTGCTTTCTGTTAAACAACAGCACCAACCAAAATTGCCATATTAGTTGCTAACTCTTGGAACACGGATTGGGGAAACAATGGTTTCTTCAAAACTATTCGTGGCAAGGACCACTGCGGTATTGAAAGTTCTATTTCAGCTGGCTTGCCAAAAATTTAAATTTATTAAATGGCGTGTCAAAGACAAAAAAAGGGTAAACAAAATAGAAAAAAAAAGGGCACTAATAAACTTGTAAATACAAAGATTTTGGATTAATTAATTAACTAAAAAAGATAAAAACCAACCTTTAGTAGAAAAAAACTATTATTTTTTTACAAAAAGAAAAATTTGTAAAATCTTTTTGTTAATCCTTGCTATCTTAGGAGCCAAATTCTTTCTTTCAATTATTGGTTAATTTTATCATTATATAAAAGCGAAATGAAAAACATTTTAAGAATCCGTAAAAACTCCATGACGTTTCTTTTTTCATCTAATGCTTTGCGTGTATAACCATATAACAAACAAAGTTTCCTACAACGAAATTCATGTCTTAACTTGCACATTACATATGCGCGTTTCTTCTTGAACCAAGTGCTTAGTGGATTTACATTTGTCACATAGTTCACGTTCAATGACCTAAGGAATTTGCGCGCGAATAAACGCATAAGTAAGTGGTAAATAAATAACGCCCCCAAAGATAGTTTCTTTTCCGCAGTCATACAGATCATTCGAAAACTCTTTAGTTAGCTTAATTAATTCTTAATTCTTCTTCACAACATTTTTTGCATCTTACCGATCCAAATCAAATGTTCCATTAAACGAAAATGCCATTTCGATTCCGGTTTAAACTTAATGCATACGGCAAATACAACAATCCTTGTGGTTTGTGGTTGCGGTTTGCAATTTTCGACTTTGTTCCGTTCCAGTTTTTCGCTTCAGCAAGACACAACTCGCGGAAATAAAATTTTGCACCGATATAGAGAAGTAAATTGCCGTTAAGTAACGCTTTTTGTTTTTGTTGCTTTTCATTAGTGATGTAAAGCTACAGATACGTTATAGCGTTTTTTGTACTACATTTTTACGGTCTTAGAAGCGCTCGTTTTCAAAGGCTAAGCTTAGCAGTTGAGTTGAATCCGTCGAATATTTCATTCTGCAATGATTTCTATATTCTACTTTCGCGTTTTAGAATTTTTTTGTGAAATTACAGTAGAAAGCAATTACTTGAAACAATATACGTTCTTGTATGTCGACATAGCCAGTTAAGGAACGTCAACTGTCAGTATCGTTCACTCATCATCTGCAAGTACATTTATTGGGCCGTATGCATTTTGAGAAAATTTCCATTTCAAATTGAAAATACTTTTTTCGAAATATTCTCTTCACAGAACGAAACTCAAAAAAGGATTCTCTCAAGGATTTTTGTTGTACTTACATAAATACCTTAATGCATAAACTTTTTCCTTTATTATGTGACAGGCGTACAGCAAGCTTCCATAGGCGTTTTGGTATGGAATTATCTTTAGTTATCTGATTTCATTATCGGTCGTTGATCAAAAATTAATCGATAGCTTTCTATTCACATCAAGTATTTGCAATAGAAAAACTCAGCTTTTGTATATTGAAAAATTACGTTTGTAGATTACATCGTCTACAAATTTCTTGAGATTTTTTGCCGTACAGAAAAAATTTTTATGTGGTCTATATAAACGCCATACCAGATGTGCAGTTTATTATTACGTTTTCTGAACACAGTACATACATATATAGAGCAAATTAAGGCTTGTTTGGTCGCATTGTTCGCAGGTTTCACTCTTGTCGTAATGCACGCTATGAAACGGAACGTCATAAGTTAAGTTCACTTAACTTTTTTTATTACCATGCAGTTTTATTTTCTTCCGTTGCGTTGTTTTGGCAATTGAGATTGAAACGTTCTCACATAATAAGAAGATATATTACACAATTAACTATGCAGCCGCGGAAGAGAGACATTAGGGAACAATAGAGAAAGTGCACAACAACACAAAATTTGTCATCGACGCTTCGACGAGGTGCTTACAAACAGAAGTGCCAATTACACCTTTCAGAAGACATAGTTATAGAATATGATTATGGTGGCAGCAGAGCTGCGAAGACCAAAGAACACCAAACTGTTTTAGCCTTCGCAGGTTGAAGCCTGTTGACCGCATCTACTTTAACAATAAATTATTATCCGTTGACCTCTTTTAGAGCTAAAGATTTAGGAGAAAATTTGCAAGTAAACCAACTGGTTTAAAGATAGAGCGAACTGGCGGACACCAAAATGATCGTTTCTGATAGAGCCAATAAAGGTATAGCGGCCCTAATACGTCGTCAAATTACTTCAAGGGAGGCGGCTAACTGTTGTCAACCAGAAGGCTTTTTAAAAATTCTTCTTGAAATACTTCTGGTGACAAGACGGCCCATAAAAGATTTAAAGTATATAAGATAATTCACCCTCATTGTAAACATTGATGCTATGAACATTGTTATTGATTCTGATGATGGTAACAAGACGGAGCCAAAAGAACAAAATTTATCGTGACATTTCAACCTATGTCCTCGTTGACATAACATGGGTATTCAGTTTTCTTAAGTTCTCTTTCTACAACTATTAGAAAAGTTTTAACGGAAGTGGTCTTAAAAAATTAAAAACCATCAAGCTTGGCAAAGCCAAACTGTTTTTAGCATAGCCTTAAATGTCAGTAATTTAAAAAAAAAAAAAAATTGGCAGTAAAAAGCTAAAGGCTGACGAAGCAATGATAATGCCGTTTGTCGTTAGTGAAAACCGCAAGCGCTATTTCCTCTAAACTCCGCGGAGGGCAAGTAAACAAAGCCTTAAAAAACAAAAATATAGTTTACTTAGCAAAAACAAAAACAATGTTAAAATCATTAATCCGTTCCTAAGTCCCTCTCCATCCAAATCCATTATCCCCAAAAACTGCCGACTTGGTTCAACGTTGCAATCAGTCCAGAAACATCCAGAACATCAATAAATTCTCATTAATAACATATTTATATAATTGTTAATATGTAATACCTAATAAATAAGTATGGTAATAACTTTAATCATTTTTTTTAAATTGGTTTTAACTTCAACGAACCGATTTTAACATTTTTATGCTGTGAAATCTACATTTTTATACTATTGAAGAGTATTGAAGTCTGACGTGACGTCAGCTTACTAATAAGCAAAGAACAATTGAAATTTTCTTATTCGAATTTCTCTAATTTTATTATAATTTTAATGAAATTATCGAAAAACAATGAAATTTTTACATTTTACAATTTTATATATATAAATATATGTACGCACTAACTAAAATAAAATATATGTGGAACTGTCGAAATATATGCCGATCAGCATCAATTGCATTCAACATAGGATTTTAAAAAATAATTTTGGGGCTTGTTTCGCTCCCCGCTATTGCGTGTAATGGTTCGAAGGCCGATCAACCGCAGTGCTTGCCTCTGGCGTGGCCGGCTATTCTGATAATACTACCCGTGTATGGCAAGTCTCTGCGTGTGCTCATCAGTCATGTCCACCCAATATTACAAGGTATTGTATCTTTATAACATAAAAATGGTGAATACACAAACGTGAATTAAATTTAAATATATTTGATTTTTTTTTTTTATTTATATTGAAGTTTTTCGAAATGCTAAATTATTATGATTTTTTTTTTTTTTAGAACCGGAGAAGCGGAAGACTCGTGTGAGCTTGAACTTATAAAAAATGTCGGAGAGGATATCGGATGTGATGAGATGTGAAATGTCCAATGGAAAAGAATCGCGTAAACTGTTAAAATAAATAATAATAAATAATTAAACTTTAACTGAAGTAAATTTTCAAATATTAGAAGGTCTTTTAACGTTTTTAATATATATGGCAACGCAAACGATCTTTTTAATAATCTTAATGGTACTCATCTCAAGAAATTAAGTTGTTTAATTATAATACAAACATCGCTTCATATCCGTAAAAAAAAGAAACTATGGTTAGGGTTGGGTATGGAAAAAAATTGCCCAATTATAATCGGGAAACATCGACGAGGGCGAACCTATTGAGGCATATGCTCCCATAAATCGGAAACAACTTGATTTACAATACTATTTTATGGCTATTGTTTGACTTCACAATCAACACTCGAAACAACACGACAACACGACGTCATATTTTAGCAAACGCCAGCTGAAAATTTTTTCCGACGTGCCATTTCTGTGTAAGTGAAAAGAGGAAGAAAGAAAATTAAAAAAGTTCACCTATTTCAATTTGAAGGAAAATAAACTATTAGATCGAGTCATAAGTAACTTCCGTTTCTTTATTAGACATTTATTTTGTTTTCATTGAATAGCAAAATTATATTAATTTAACAGTTGATTGTGAGATATTCCAGCTTTTTGAGTAGCGCAGATTTTGCTCCAATATTGCCTTTAAAAGGTTGTCATCCAAGTCGGAAGAACGTTCCGTCTCTGCAGAATGGTATTTTACAAGCCAATTTTTAATTGCCCGATCAGTTATCAGTTATCAGTTATCAGTTCTTCACCGTATATGCTGCATATTTTTTCAGCTGTCGCCTTAGCTCTATTGGCTTGTTTATATTCCCAAAACATGGCACTGGCACTGTTTGGTACAGGAACATCTAAAATATCTAGCCTGTGAAGGGATAGATGAGATCCACGTGAACCAGAAATCCTCAAGGTTTTCGAGCAAATCCACCCAGTGGAGAATTTGCTATTTCGCCACTAGGAAAAAAACAGAGACAGTGTAGATTGGTGAGTGAGTTTAACTCGTCTAGGCCCCAGCAGATCTCTGCAGAAGTTATTGTACGAAGGCATCATCTTGTAATCGGGTTGACCAAAAAGGCACTACACTAATGTAATGGGTAACTCATAGATCGGGGCACAGAAGTGTTGTCAAGGCAACGGTTCTTTTCTTATCTGTAAACCGAAATATTTAGTGGGTATGTAAGCATTTTGACTTCAGATGTCTTCGATTATTGAATGTCTACATTTGGAAGATAACCGAGACCAGTAATGTATAAAGACAAAGAATGCTTGTCCACTTAACTGTGTTTTTCCTCATCTGGAACGAAATTATTGTTTATCTCGGCGACGACCGATGTATAGTTCCATTTTCCTTCGCTGATACACTACGGCATGCAGCCGTTGTATTCGGCGATGGATTCTTTTCGTGGGGCACTAAATTCAAGTATACAGGACGTACTGAACGTGAGATACTTACTGAAAGTATTAATGCTCTGCGAAAACAAAAGATGACCAATTCTGAGGCTAGTAAATGCAAAGCGAGCAGTGTACCAGCTACACCTTCCAGTCCACAAGGCGACCTAGCACAAATCTGTAAACTTTTGCCTAATTCATATATAGCATCAGACGATTATAAACATTTAAGTTTACCTTCAGGCTATAGCAGTTTACCGCGTTCGACAATGTCTGAATGTCGTCGCTCTATCGTGAGAATTTTTTTGAGTATTGTCTGTTGTTTGAACTGAATTGTAATCCGTCTCCACCACCTAATTAAAAATTTACTGGTGATCACATTGCCTTGAGCAATCCCATATTTCCCCTTTTTCTCGTTCATGCAAATTTTCTCCTTAAGGCAAGGAGATCGCTACCGCAGTCCTTATCGTCCAATAACTTACTTGCCAAAAGGTAATTTCATTTACTTGCGCCTATAAACGGCCATTGGTTAGATAAATTGTATCGTGAATGGCGTATGAGACGAGCGTTTCAAGCCTCTATAACTATCCATTATCCCGATATTGTTTTCATTTTAGGAGATCTGTTTGATGAAGGTTATTTTGTCAATCAACATTATTTTCGAGAATATATTCGACGCTTTCGTAGCTACTTTCATACACCCCAACATATACGATTGATAAATATAGCCGGGAATCATGACATTGGTTTTCATTACAGGTGTAATTCATGTACATACGAACGTCGAAAGTCGATGTGTGTGGCTATTAAAGTTTCAATTTGTAGGATGCAGCCCTATGTCGTAAATCGTTTCAAAAGGCATCTCAACTATACCGGAATCCACTTATATACCGTAAACAAAGTACATTTTATCTTAATCAACTCAATGGCTATGGAAAACGATAGCTGCAGTTTTTGCAAAAATGCCCTAAAAGACCTGTATAACATAAAAGGTGAGCTACACAGCCTATGAAAAAATGATATTTTAACATGTCCCTTCTCAGTTGGATTGTTTACGAAATGTGCACACTTGTCCGGACATGGAGACGATTCAAAATCACCAATATTAAAGCCAACCTATAGTTATGCAACATTTTCCCACACTTTTTTTTTTAATCCTGAAAATGTATGCAAAATGATAAAATATAATTTTAGAAAAATGATAAAATATAATAATAGAAAAATGTGAAAAAACTTGTTCCGCTCGATTTATTGATGTAAATGTAAACATGAAAGAATTTTGAACAGCTGTTTCAATTAATTCATTTAGCGGGTGTAGTACGTCATCAGCTTAACAGTAACCCGTAACAGTAAGTCATTAGCTTAACAGTAACCCGTAACAGTAAGTCATAAGCTTAACAGTAACCCGTAACAGTAAGTCATAAGTTTTGCGTTGCCACTTTTTTTTCTTATTTATTACAAGCAACTCTGCGATATCTTGCGATATTTTCGTCCTCCGATAAAAAAAATTGAGATTAAAATCGATTAAATAAATAAATGAAAAATTAATAATAAAAATGAGAAAAAACCTTTCAAAGCGAAGATCTTATTTATTTGTGTAGTTTATTTGATGTTTTCGGAGAAGAGTAAAAATTAAAATATTTTATTAACTTTTTGTTTTTGAAGCAAGTAAACCAAATTGTTCACGCAAAAGCTCAAAATTCCATATTCTTACATAAGGCAAAGTTTTATTTATTTATTTATTAGTTTCATTCAAGTTTATTTATTAATGATATAATTCATTAAAATATGATATAGTAATATTATATAGTATATAAAATAAATATTTAAAAATTAAACACAATGTTTGCTTGATTGATTTGACATTTGATTCCTTGGCTTTATTGTCATTATTTCTTTGAACTAGGACGAGTACCTCTTAAGTACGATAGCCGCCAGTTGTTTTTTACATAATTGCTCCTGTTTATGCACGAAGTTCCATTTCTTGAAGGGGCAATTTCCTATTGATACTTATCGTTTCTGGCTGATTTCTGATGTTGATACGAGACAATTTTGTTGGGAGATAGCATTTAGTTATAAGAATTTATTATGTATATGTTTTTATTATTATTTCGAAATTTTAATTTAAGTTTTCTTTATAAATTTGAATTGTTATTACTTCGATATGTCGAAAATTATATTTTAAATAAATTGAAAATGTAAATAAGAATAATAAAGAGGCCGTTGTTTTATTTTAATTTAGCTTGATAATAATCTATTTCATATAGCCAATGGCTTTCAGTGAAAAAGAATCTGAACCAATTTGCTAAGCTGAAAAAGCACAAAAAAAGCTTAACATTGATTCATGGCTATATTATATTATTTTTACAGTTGTTGCGGTTAATCAAAAATTTAAGCAAGTAAACAAAATAATTCCATAAAGCAAAAATGATTATTGTCACATAAGGCAAACTTTTATTTATTAAAGTTTATTTATTAATAAATAAAATAAAAATATGATCGAAGTAAAACTATCTAAATAGAAGTAAACTAGTTTAATCTAGATAGAAGTAAAATTAATTATCTTTCTTGTTATTGCTATTTCTTCGATCTAGGAAAAAACGTTCGTCTTGACCCTAAACATTTCCTTGTACTTGAACTTGTTTCAACAGCATCAGTCCTAGTGTTCCTGCTTGTGAAAAATGACACTGAAGCTGAAAAAAAAGAAGAATGGTATATGTAGAATAGAAGTATGATATATGAAATATGAAATTTCTAGATTATAGAAACAACTTACCTTCATTTTCTTTGCTGCTTGTTTGAAAATCTGTGTTTTTGTCTACTTGTGCGCTGCTCTTTGCAATTTTTTTAAATTTGCATTCCATCCGATCTTTTACATCTTTCAATTCAGTTTCACAGTGTTTTTCTTGTAAGCAGTCTTGAAATTCCCTTTTTCTTCTTGAATACCGATAAATAATATTTTCTATTTAATGATAACAATGAAACATTCGCCTTTTTCGCTGGCAATTTGCTACAGCTACAGCTGGGGTAATCTCCATTAGATGACCCTGAAGCTAAAAAATAGAAATATGGTATGGAAAAAATAGAAATATAATATAGAAATTTCTAGGTAATAGAAACAACTTACCTCCATCTTCTTCGCTGCTTGTGAAAGGTGTAGTTTTTTGTTGAGGCAACATACTTTGTTTTTTGGAAATAATTTTATTTTTTAAACAAAGCAGATTATTCTCAATATCACCGCCTGTTTCACTTCGATGAAATTCGTTTAACAAGCCTTCCACACGTTTTTTCCCTTTCTCAGATATGAGCACGTGCTTGCCATTAGCCGTTTGAAAACCTGTGTTTTTGTCCTGTTGTTCTTGTAAGCTGTCTTGAAATTCTCTTTTTCTGGTAGCCACTTGAAAGCTTGTTTTTTGGAAATAATTTGTTTTGTTGGCTATTTGCGCACTGCTGTTTGCGGTTTTTCTAAACTTGGATTCCATACTTTTATTCGATATCCGAGCTTTTATATCTTTTAGTTCATTTTCATAGTATGTTTCCTGAAAATTGCCTTGAAATTCTCTTCGAATTTTTTGTACGGATTTATGTCCTTCTTCCGATATGGAGATATGTTTACCATTCGCTGTTTCAAAACCTGCAGAAACAAGCGAAACTACCGGATTATTGACCTCCTCATTTTGATGTATTTTATTTGTCACTTCATCGAATTCGTTTAACTCCTGCAGGCCTTCTCCTAATGCAACATTACTTCTTTGGTTACCTTAAAAAAAAAAAATAAGCAAAAAAATATTAATATTAATGTCGAATGCGTTCGGAGGCTAAGAAGAACGGATGAATGTAAGATGCTCCACATAAAACGGCTGGTAGAAGAATAAATGAATCCTCATCTATATAGCGAAAACAAACACTCGTTTGTTTAGGTCATTTATAGCGGGTGAATACGAATAATAGATTCTACCTAGCTGCATCGAAAGTTGCTTATGACTCGACCTAATACAATAAAAACTAATAACAATTGGCATAATTCTTTAGTGATTTCTTTGTCAAGTGTAATATTACGCTTTTCTGTTAAATTACAAACTCGTAAACTCGTTTTAAAAAAAAAAAGGTATACTAGAGTTTTTCTTTTTTTTGCTTCTAGATTTTTGGTAAATGTTCTCCAGGATGGCATCCATTATCACGGCATACGAGCGGTTGGAACTACGAAAGAGCAACATAAATTCATAGCAAACCTAAAGCTGGAGCGCTGCAATCGAATAAGTAATTCGTTTGTAAAGGCAAACTTTCCTCTCAAGTTATCCGCAATTTGTGCAAATCAAGGTCTATGTGAAGGCACCTTAAGCCATGTTCACATGCTTATGTAATAACAAATACCAATCGAAAATTGTTTATAAATATTTATTGGAGCCGCTTAACAATTCAGTGGGGACTTCAACATGAAATTTTTAGAATTAGAGGAAAATTTAGCTCAGCTCATTATTACACATAAAATTTGTAAAACCATATTATAATCAATGTACACTTTAAAAGCCAGCTAAATACTACTTACAAAATACTTACGTATTTCGGATTTAGTTTTTTTTAAAATTGTTTAACTATTTTTTTCTGAATTGTTCACTTAATAAGACTTCTTCGTATTTTTATATTTTCTTTCTATATTTTAACAATTGCAACAATTTTTCCAATATAAAACACTTGTAGCGGGGCTTCATTAAAAAAAAAATTTTTCTTATTTTCTTTTTAATATTATTTGCATGCAATGTAATGAGCAATGAGACTCTTCCCGCTATCTACTTATTTCTTTCTTTGTTTCTCCTCATCTCCTTACCTCTCCCTTCTCCTCTTCCTGTTCATTCCCTTTTTGTTTACATTGTTGTAGGTCCTGCCCATTGTCCGTTGATCAATTCTTCGTCCGTCGGTTACTGTCCCTGTCCCTAATCCGTTCCCACGCACCCGCACCACGCCATCCCCCGCCTCAGCTATGGAATGCCATTACTTAGCCACTCATTTTTTTGTTTCTTTTACCTTACCTTATCATCTAAACCTTAGTTTACCATCTATTGTTCCGTTGGCTAGGTCACTGATGTTACGGATGTCTTATGCGGCCTTCCTTTACTTTTTTCAAACGGTCCTGTGCTCGTCCTAAGATTTGAGCTCTGCTGCTTTTCTTTGCTTCCACTCTCCTCATCGACTCTCTCTGCACCGACAAAACAATTTGTGGCCTTCCTCTCCTCTGAATTGGCGGAACTTGGATGCCGTACAATGAATTCTTTTCGGTAACTGGAGGTAATATGCAAGGCTTTGCTACGCTCACATCGCCGATTATTATATGTTTGAAAATATAGTTGGGATTATACGTCGCACTTGGCCTTATCGAAGGAGATTTATTAACTGCAGGTTATTTTACAAGACTTAACAAACACTTTAGTTCCTTTTATTTTACACCGTGATTTTTGTGAATATTTTTTTTTTTTGCTTCTCTTTTTTTTTTTTTTTTGGTCGCTCTTTTTAGGATAGGTTTTATAAAAGCTATGAATTAATTTGCTTTTATATATGATTTACGAAAAAGCAAAATTTTTGTTACAAATAATTGAATTGATCTCAATTCTTATCAAAAGCAAGCGTTTTCCTTTTTTTTTCACTTTTTGTTTTTCTTTCTGTTATTGTTCTCAATTGAAGATAACGACGAAGCTCGAAACAGTACACAACAAAACCGCACTCACTTGAAGTTAACGTAAAGTGAGCGGGGTGAGGCGCGTTGAAATATATACTATACACAAATGCAACTTTGCTCTTTTGTTAACCAATCCCGACATATGTTTCGCATGCATTGTGTATAGATAAACATTTGTACGTTTAGATGCGCAACAGAGCAAAAAAATGTATATATATATATATATATATATATATATATGTATAGATATATATTACATATGAAAACGAAAAATCTTCAATTATTTCCCGTTTTGCTATATAAAGTCAAGTCCCCCTACATTTCTTAACATTTATTTGCGTATTGCAGTTTGTTTACACAATCAATTTTTTGTATCGAATAATTATTTCTTATTTATTTATTTATTTTTTTTCTAATATCGAATTTCTGCATTAAATGAAAAAAATGCCGAGAAAAAGAATTTTATTACAGCAACACTTATACATACACATGCATTTATTAAGCACTCGATTAATTCTCTGAGAAGTTCTTTCGCTTTGTCAATGTCAGTGTTGTTTTCTTTTTCTTTCTTCTTTAGTCGCGTTGTTTTTTTCTCAACTTTCTACAGCTTTTCTTTCCCTTTTTTTTTTTTTTTTTTTTAGCAGATTTGATTTCAATTTTTAAAAATGGATTATAAACGATATAAAATATATATGTAAACACTGAATATGATAGAATATTTCACACCGCGCTTTGGTATTCCATAAGCTTTTGTGTTAAGAAGAATGCAGGAACCTTTTCGATTTCCCAAATATATATTATATTAATTAAAGTTTCTTTATTTTTTTTTTTTTCTTGGATTTTGCTTGTGGTTTCACGCTTTAATTATTTAAGCTTTACACACTACCTATTATGTTTTAATTTTTTGATTTTTAATTTACAAAAAACAAACAACCTCCCTTGCCTTTCTTGACTTCTTGAATTTCACATACACA
>CCAG010021272.1:0-15616 GCA_001077435.1 Glossina morsitans morsitans
GCTAGACCGACATTTTATTTTATCACCATCATTTTATCACCACACAACAAAACTTTTATTAACCATAAACTTCAACTTCAACTTCAACAATATAGCTAGTAAAATGCGAGAGCAAAGTCGGCACTCACACTCCCTAACCAAGACCACGTATAATTCAACGTCTGCCACGACTGATGAGTTTAACCGAGAAAACAAAAAAGAATTCAAAATTCATAAAAGAATCAATTTATGATAGTAGTAGAAATGCCTTTTTATACCCACCACTGTAAGTCGGAGGTATACTCATTTTGTTTTTTTTCAAAATATATGTAACACCCAAAAGAAAGCTTCGTTGACCCTATAGTGTATATATATTCTTGATTAGCGTGAAATTCTGACTTGATTTAGCCATGTCTGTACAGCGAACATTTCACACCTTTTCTCTTGGTTAGGTAAATCAGTGACTTTTAGTCTGTTTTCGTACGATGGGAAAGGTAAGACAGGATCCCATCCCAAATCGCGCAAAACAAATTATATGAAGTCACGTTGAACAATTCAAGAAAGCCTACATGATATCTATGATTAGGAAGTGTTGATCTAATGATAAATTTATATGATCACTTCATAACGTAGAGGTCTTTAAATTCTTTAGACCAGTTTTTCATAAATCAAAATATAGATCTTTATTTATTAATTGAAACCTTTATTCGGGCATGAAATCTATGTTTTGAGCCGAAAACAACACATAAATTTCTATAGAAGGACACATTTTCCAGGATGTGATTATGAATACAATAAGAAGAGAGTAGCATACTAATCCACGGGTATGAAAGATTCCTATATTCTGTTGAACTCGGCATCACACCATTTCTTGCACACTATGCATAGAAGTTAGCAAGATCAGCTTACGAAATTTAACCCCATACAGCGTTCGAAATAAGAAAGCGGAGTTTACATCATTTGTAAACATTAGTACGCGGGAATGTTGACTGCACTCAGAAAACTCATTCACAAATAATGTAAATAAAAGTGATGGAAACTGGTACTCTGAGAAATATTGGAACTAATGGAACCAAGCAGAAAATTCCAAAATATCTGTAGTGTATGCTTTCAGCTCTAATGTACAAGTTTGCATCTCTTATTGATTTCAAGATAATATTTAATATTTAAAAACAATGGGGCTGACGCAATGAAGCTTTGTTTATATTTCTACTTCTGCGGGACCCATTCAGTTGGTAAACTTTATAAATTTTATAAATGTATTTAATACATATGTGTAAATAAAACACACACATTCAATTGGTACATTTTATAAATTTCATAAATATATAAATTATGTATAAAGTTATACATTTATAAACTAAATGTATCTCCCATTATATAAAAAAATTGATTTAAATGTCTCCCGCAGCCCTGGAAATTTAAGCGAAGATTCACTGTGTCCGTCCCCAAAGATACTATGAAGTCACTTTATTTTTCGGTCTGGGAATGAAAGTCCAACATATGGAAATCAATGCGAGCAAACACAATGAGGCCGCTCAACGCGACTAATGGTTCGAGTTCGTACGAGTCTAAAAAATAAACAAAGGAAATGTCTTTATTCCATACACTTCTTATTATAAGCATGTCTTGTACTAATTGTGGCAACTCTGTTCCTTAATTGTAACTAAAGGTTTATATTATGAGAACATGCGAAAGTCTAGTAAAGTATTTTTGTGTTGATGTCTTACTTCTTGCTACTCAAACAGTAGTACGGGTTTTATTCCGTCAACTACTCGTTTACTTAATTTGTTGACTTCCGCAAAACTACTAAGGCCTTAATTCCAATCTTGCGTTCTTAAAAAATTGTGAACTACGGCAATAGCTTTCTAATAGATTCGGCGTTTTCTGGATTCACGTTGAGGGTTTTTGTTAAGCCTCTCCAACGGTTAGGTTGCCGAACACGCTCTCTGTAAGTAACCTTGCTCCTGAAACATGAATATTGAAAGTTTTCTTGTCTCCGGGATACAGTCGTTGTAAATCGTTACATTGCAGTTGATTGTGTTATAGTCTTTGCTTATGGTCCAATTTGCTACCAAATAGGCGTCGCCGCATGCCAAATTGCTTAAAACGCTGTAATGTCCGCGAACAATTTAAGGTAGGGTATCTGTCGGTCTGTTTGTACCAAAAATGTCTCAATAACGGCATGCCGTGCAAAAAAAACGAGAAAATAGAGAAAAATCATGCGAGAAGAATTTTTGGTGCTGGTTTTTAAGTCAGTCTGGTTTTGAAAATGGAACAGAAAAGGCAGAAGATCTGGAATAATAAAGACACAATCCTAAGAATAATAAGCAAATAAATTTATTACCAGACATTTTTTATAAGAGATACAAGAATTGTAACACAAATATACAAAGAACTACCGAATAGTTTTTTTTGATATAATAAATTTTTGAAAACATTAATGGGGAAAAATGCTTCAGAAATTTATCGTTTATTTAAAAAAATAAAAAAAGAAAATAGTAAATATAAAAAAAAAAAAATTCTTTGTGCGAAGCGATAAATGTAGAGAGAAAAATATTTTTTTTTCCTATGTATGTACGTACACATGGATATATATAGATATATATGTACTTTTATATACAAATGCAACGATAAATCTGGAAGTGAAAAATAAATGTCGTTATTGTTTTTAATAACAATCTGCGAAAATTACAAATATTTTCTGAGCATTTCTTGATTAATAAATTTCAACTGTGAAAAAGAAAATCATTTATGACAACAACAAATGCGGATAAAAATCTGATCATCAATAAGGGAGAGCTCAAAGCAAAAGAGAAAAACATTCAAAATTATAGAAAAGGAGAACTTTGTTAACTAGGTATTAACGATGTGTGTGTATTAGAAAAGTCAGGCGATTTGTGAAATAAACGAGGTGTAAAAGAAAAACATTCAAAAATTATGGAAATACAAGGATAGATTTAACATCGGAAAACTGCGGTAAAAAGAAAAAAAAACTTTTGAACTTTAGAACGCTAAAGTCTGGCAAAGCGAGAGCATATGCAAAATAAGCAAAAATAATATTCATAAATAAGTAGTTTTTACAAATGATTAATGAACGAAAATATTATTTAATATTAAAGTAAAGATTGAAAAAAGAGAAAAAAATAATAAAAGAAATAAAAGAAAAATTTAGTGTGGTAAACTTAGCTAAAATACAAGCTCAATAGAAAAAGTAAAGTAAATCTAAGAAAGGTGCAATTAAGAAAGAATCAGAACATCGTTTATAATAAATAAAAATGTACAAAACTTTGTAAATACTTTAAGATTGCAACTACAACCACCTTATTTGTACAATGATGTCTGTTTAATAAATAAATAAGGAAGAAAAAAAAAATTCCTTTAACAGTTTTGCAAACCTGTCAATCATACCAAAGAATTGTACGGTATCCAAGTTCCGCAAATACAGAGGAGAGAAAGACTACAAATTGTTTTGTCGGTGTGGAGAGAGCCGATAAGAAGAGTGAAAGAAAAAGAAAAGGGGAAGGGAGCAAATCTTAGGACGAAAAGAAGAACGTTTGGGAGGAAAAGTCTAATAAGACGTGCTGTAACATCGTGTGACCTGCCCAACGGAATAATAGATGAAAAAGGTTAAAACCACAGCAGCGAATACTTTGGAAACAACAACAAGAATGCATCAGTAGCGGTAGATGGTAAACTACGGTTTAAGTGATAAAGTTTTGAGTGCTAAGGAAGAATGAATGGCTGAATAAAAGTATTCCACCGCTGAGGCGGGTGTGAAGGAACGGAGTAAGGACAGGGACAATTACCGACATACGAAAAATTGATCAACGGACAATGGACAAGACCGACAATAAAATAAACAAAAGAAAAAAAAGGAAGATAAAGGAAAAGAAAATCGGGAAGAGTCTCATGAAAATAAGAAAAAGAAAACTAATAAAACCCCCGCTACAACGCCTTAATCGCTTTGGCAACGTTCATATCCGATATCTATGGCTATGAAAGTATAATTTGCATCACAGATTCTCAACAATACAGTACAGAAATCACCTATAAATTTTATAAATGGCACTTATTTAGTTGTTAGAAAAAAGATTTAACTTTAATAATCCCATCCAAATTTTCGAACAACAGTTTTATGTTTGCCAACCATCGCACCGATGCAACGAAGAAAGTCCGGCATGATATTGAAATCCTGCACTTTTTTCTACCATTCACATTTGTTGGGAAGTACTATGCACGCAACTGCTAAATTCTTCTATATGATTTCGCATGTTTTATAAATGATCTTGCGCACAGTGAAATGAAATTAGCCAAATAAACGAATAACGTAGAGCTAAATATCTAACCAATGACAATCCTTATATGAGCATTTAAATCCATTCCTGAAAGGTAATCACTGAAATCTGGAAGTTAGCTTTCGTTCCCGGTCAAGCCGATGATTGATAAGCGTTTTAATCGGAGTCGTGTGAGACTTTCTTGTCAATTCAACGAAATCATTAATTTGTAAATAAAACATCAGAAAAAACAGAACTTTTTTTTATATTTAATTGCGACTGTCAAAATTCGAAAAATAATAGCTAGTTATCCTCTCTGGTAAACAACCAAACAAATTAATATTGAAGTAGTGGACGAATATTTCTGTTCATATATTTTATACAGCTTTTGCAAAATGGAAGAAAGGTCAAATATATATAAAATGTAAGAAAACTGCATAAGGAAGAAATTTATCAATTAATTATAATTGACAAAGCTAACAGTGATAATACATATCTACGCCTTTACGCTTTCACGTGGTTTCAGATAGACGCCGCGATGATGATAAGGTTTATTCTAGCAACTTATGTTCCGGTGGCCACCTTTAAAAATTGCAAACTGAAAATGTGGAACCAAACGATAATGCAAATTTGTTCGCAATGCTTTGTGCAGTGTACTTTTGGCTTAACACGTTCGCGGAGAGTATAAATTTGAGTAAAATGCAAAAAATCAATTCAATTACTCTATTTATTTTAAAACTAGTTGCGATATTCAAAATCTGATTATAAATATTTCGTAACTGTAGCCGTAATATAATTGTATATATATAACGAATCCCACAACATCCTCGATGATACATATCTAATTGTTTTAATAGCTATTATTAATAATAGGTCACGTTGTGACCTATCTCCGTGTTTTTTCCGCGGGATGATGTTGATATCTATCTATGGGACAACACTCACCTGATTGTCTCAAACGAACATGTGCTTAAAAGATTTCAGCTTACATTTTTAATGAAGATAGTTTTGTAATTCTTCGCTCGGGTAAAAAGTTATATTGATTTGAAAATAAGTGAAATATCTGAAGAAGATCTATAAAAAAGGTAAAAACACCGCAAAAAATAAAGAAAAAATAGTGAAGTGTACAGTGAAAATGTTGTGAATGAACGAAAGGCCCAGAAATGGTTTACTCGATTCCGTTCCAGAAATTTCGATGTGAAATTTTGCAACTGCCGGAGCAAGATCGGCACTCAAGCACTCAGGAAATAGCTGACGCACTAAATATCAACCACATAACATTTTGGTACCATATGAAAAAAGCAGGCTACAAAAAAGAAGCTCGAAACCGCGAAAAAAGCGCAGAGACTCTTCAATATGACCTAATATATTAAAGTTATATAAACTAAAAGAAAAATAATTAGCCGTAAAGTTTGAATGCTATAGCATTCATATCATTTTATATCACAATAAAAATAAATGTGTTGATTGTGATAATCGGCAAACATAAAGAATAAACGTACACTAAAATATAACGGGTTTGTTGGTATCATTGTCATTAATTAATACAGGCAGATAATATTATATTATAGACATATAATAAAGGAAGGGTAAGTATTTTTTAATTTGTTGGTATTAAGTCCCTTTAATATTCAGTGGTGGCGATTGCAGGTCACTTTCCAAGGAAGAATTGAGAGAACTGCTGCTTTTCATTGAGGGCCATCCCAAACGGAGTCACTGACTTTTGGCTCTCGGGCCAAACCTTCGGTGATTAAAAGATTTGACTTTTATTTTCTTTTTTAGGTTTAGCGAGAAAATGAATGCCAAGAAAGGAAGGCGTCATTTAACACACGCAACTTGCTCCAGAAGCAAATCGATAATGGAAGACGCTTTCAAGACACCTTCCAACAACTATTAACAGATAAAAAGCAAACATTAAGGGGCGAACTCAGTTATTAAAGGAGAAAATCGAGGACTATAGATGGTTCAACGACAAGGTGTTGAAGACGAAAAAGGGAAAATTCGATCTTTTCTTTTGCCAGACCCCAAATGATTTCGAGAATGACACCCATTCAATTCTTTATGTCTCTGCTCTAATTTGATATAAAAGGGGATAATTTTTCATATAATATGAATAAAATGGATATACGCGTATCATAAATACATCCGAAACATTTACACGTTTTGAGGCAGTGTAGCTTGGTTGGAAGTATCTCCCAAAGCTCTTTTCCGTCGCAAAGTTCTATCTTCTTCCATTAAGCAAAAGCATTTCGCATAACATTTATATATTAATTTACACAAGGATTATTTATTAGCATATAATAATTTATTACTTACTTACCTGTAACAAATTCAAATTTTCTTTTAATATATTTTCTTTAATTTTTTTCTTTGTTTTGGTTTGTTAAGATAAAATGGGCTAAACCAATGCGGAATGTGCCTTATAAACACGATCAAAAAAATTCTACAAAAACCTTAAACGAAAAAATTTACCCTTTTCCCAATTTTTGTTTCGCGGCTAACTCTTTTAGTCAATGAATTTTGTTTTTGTTTCTTCATATTTTTTTTTAATTTTGCGTTTTGATTCAGCTGCTTGCTAGTCAACAATTTTGTTTGGAATTTATTTTGCACGTAATTTTTTTGCTTTCGTATAATTTCACAAGTATGGAAGGGCGCATTTGACAACCGTTCTGCGTACGTGATCCTAAGACAACAATACTCATCAACCAATGGTGCTATCACATATGAAAAGAAGACCGAGAAACCGAGATGTCGATGGATTATTTGTCCAGATATATTATAAGATGTCCCATACACATGGAAGCCAAGAAAACACCATATTGAAAGAAGGACTAAGGTAAATAGTGGATTGTGGACGGAGACCACAACACCGCTAAAATAAAAAAGTCGCCGGGAAATAATGCCGGAAAAAGTTCCCTCCAGCTTCGTAATATTTTGAAAGGTTCTTTTAATCAAGATTTAATTTAATGATACAAATTTAACGCGGAACTTGAATTCCCATAAGTTAATTCGAACAAAATTCAAATGAAAATGTAAAGTTCATAATATTAGAAAAAAATTATTATTATTGTTATTATTATTTATTTGTTTAGACTAAAAAAAATATATTCTATGGCCAAGCTAGCTGACGCAATGAGACGTCAATCTCGTTTTCAGGCTAAAGACTCGAAGGGGCAAAAACAATGGGCAGCCGCGCTAAAGGAAGAAAAGATATGGCGTTAGAACCAAAAATGAACAAATCAACGTAAACATAAACAATTTAATAAAAATATTATTAATCTTCATAATTTGCTTAAACTTTATAATGCCGTTAAGAGTCTCTTTGTGTATTAACTGATCTATAATCTTATGATATAAGCTTATGCATGTTTGCGATGGCTTAGGGGTTCATTTGCAACTGGGTTCTGTACCGGTTGTGGGTGTGGCTCTGTGCTAATTGTGTACATGCTTTTTTTTCTTTTTCTTTTTTTTTTCCTTTTATTTGTTTTATTGTACTTATACTAAGTTTTTTAATAATAATTAATTTAAGATTTACTTTAAGAGTCATTTGAACTCGACTGTCTTTTTTTAGTTGAGTTTCTGTATAAGTGTAATAAATAAATAAATAAATAAATAAATAAATAAATAATTATGAAATAGAACAATTTCAACTTTAAAATAAATGGTCTTTATTGTGTGTTTTTCATTTCTTACAAAATAATGATGTAAAGAAAAATTGCAAATCAGACGATATAAAAAAATGTACATTAGTGTAAGATAAACATAAACTAGATAAATAACATCAAAATTCAAAAGAAACGATCATAATTTCTTGTGTTTGTTTCTGTTTGTTTTATTTGTATGTACATATGCAAAACCATATGATTTGTCAATTCCCATAAAATTCCCGTAAAGTTTTTGTCGCCCTATTGTGTCAGCCCTCAAATGAATGTGAGAAAAAACCCACGTCTACGTGAAATGGATGATTGTAATGAAATTTTACGAAGTTGATCTTCAAGCAATTCGCGAATCAAAAATTTTCGATCTCATCCTCACAAGTTTTAAAACATCTCATGATAGCGCGGATAAGCGATGTTGGAAAGTCTCCGTGAGCGTCCCAATGCAGCCTTCCTCAATATTTTCTCATACTTCCTATATATTCATTTACCAAACCAAAATTACTTTTACACAAACTTTCTTATTTATTTATTTTGTTTGATATATACTCATTACTGCTATACTCATTATTGCTATATTCAAATATATATTTTAGTTGTTCTTATAAAACAATACAGTAGCGCGACTTCTCATTGTGTTTACTTACCACTACGAACTTATTAATCCAAAAAACTGATATAAAGCGCTAACACAATGATTGCTGTCTACGTGACTCACGAACAGTCAAAATAACATTAAACAATTATTTATAATAAAATAAATAAATAAAATAATTATTTATAATATAATATTATTATTTGACAAACAGCAGAAAGAAAAATAAATTCAACTAAATTAAACAAGGTGGGAAAGTATATCCAAAAAAGTGGATATGTCGAGTAAGTACAATAAAAAAAAAATTCGCATGTGATTAAATTCAACTTCTTTATATTTTAGTTGGCAAGTCCAAAGTAACGAGGGGGTCGTTGAAAGACCGCAGTACCAAGGACTTCAATAAGAAGACATATTGGGACAGGGCCCATGCCCTTTTTAGTGTCGAATCGATAAGTATAATTCCTGTAGAGATCCCATATGTGTAAATGGTTTGTTTTTCATAGCACTGAAATAAGTCTGGCCGTTGAACCGTTGATGAGATTTGTTAACAGTCCAGCACCTCTTACCAAGTTTTCGGAGAGTAGCGCAGTAGATTTTGGAAGTAGATTCGGCTTTTTCAAGCGAAAAACTGAAGACGACAAATTTTTGGAAATAATGTTTAAATCTACCGCTGTAGTGGAAAAAAATTTAAAAGGAAAGAAAAAGAAAAACATGCCGAATTCTAAAAATATTTGCATTTGTACGTGAACATAAATTCCTACAAAAGCATTATGAATTTGTTCAGTTTTTACAGTATAAATAAATACTATACTCTTATGGGTTCCCTTATAAACTAAAAAAAAAATTTTTTCTGTTTTTATTTATATAGAAGTACACGTTACATTAGGATTCATATATATTATAACCATTTCGCAAACACATCAGGAATAATTAAAATTATCTTATGCTTCCTAAAAATCATCTTTTCCCTTTTCGTCGTTTTTCAGTCAGTCAGTCGATCGGTTTTTAAACAATTTTTTCAATTTACTATTTTGTTCTTTAGCGTTTATGTAAACAAACGTCAGCAATGCAGTTTGCTTTAGCGACACACGCAAGCTATGTGGTTAACTAATTTTGCTTTGTGCGTGACGCAATACATGTGTGCTCACTTAACGCATTGTTGTGTTTACGACGTAAGATTTGCATAAATTGTGGTACAACGGCATTAGGTAGCAAATAAAGATCTCTTGTAAGAGGTGACACATTTTTTACATATTTTGCAAACAAAAGCTTGCAGGAAAGAGAAAATGTGTCTGTTTACAATAACAGTTCATTTCAAGTCAGCATCTTGCTCTACATAAATTATATTTAAATTAAATGACTGAAACCAGAGCAGTTCTACTGAGAGAAATTATTATAGGTTAGAAATACAAAATTGTTTGTTAACATGCTAACAACCAAAATTGGTAAAGTGGGAAAAGTATTAATATGTGGCATGAAAGGCGTTGGCAAAACTGCGCTTCTGGAACAATTAATTTACGGCAATGTTAGTGTGGAAACGGTAACTAAATACTAATCACAAGCCTTATTTAATAATGTTTTGTTTTAATTTAACTTGTTGATGATTATTGTAGGAATTTCACCCCACTATTGAGGATATCTATGTAGCTAGCGTTGACAGCGGTCGCGGCTCACGAGAAATTTTACGTCTTCATGATTCGGCTGGTTTGCAAGGCAAAGCTCAATTGCCACGACATTATATACATTTCCCAGATGGCTTCGCTTTAGTATACGATCCCACAGACCCTTCCAGCTTAGATATGTTAGCAGACATTAAACAAGATATTGAGAGAAATAAAGAGAAAAAGGACGTACCAATCATAGTATTAGCTAACATGCGTTCTAAGCGAAGGGAGGCTCCACCATCAATTTTTCCTGCACAACACACAAATTCGGTAAATCCTGCTAATCAAATGGAAATAGTATTAAATCGAGCAATTGCTTGGTGTTCAAGGGAACGTATTAAACACTACACAGTTAATGCTATGGAAAGACCTTCTTTATATGACCCCTTTATTAATCTGTGTGCCCGTCTTCATCCTCCACAAACGAAAAGTACATTTCCTCAATTGAGGCAAGTTATGCAAAAAACACAAAAGAGTGATGTTTAGCGAGGAGCACCCAATTGAGTTTCTAATTAGTTCGTTAAGGATTAAATGTTTTTAAACCAATTATTCATGCAGATAACATGGCTTTAATAAAATTAAACTGCATTACTAAAAGTTTGTAATTCATTCTCTTCTTCAATGAAGTACGCTCGGAAAGTAAAGGTTCATTTAAAACAGCGGCATTTTTATTAATTGCTTCCTTAGAATAAATTTGACACTGGTAGGCCAAGCAAAGGAGGGGTATTGAAAAATCCAGTTATGAACAATCTTTCAATCATATAAGGTTTGTCAAATTTACATTGAATAGCATTTCATGAAGCTCAGCAAACGTTTTAATTTATTGACAAGGTCTGCAATATGCAAACGAAGTTCGATTTCCAACATAGTATTTTTTGCTAGATATATTTAGGTAATTTACATATAGAAAATAAATTGTACCTTTTTCATAAATACATAATAAGAAATTAGTTGGAATTCAAATTGTATTGTTAATAGTGGACGTAATAATAAACCGGTCAAGACAATTTTTACACCGACCATGCAGGTGACTCTGGCGATCGTTTAAGCCTCAGTCTTTTAAAAATATATTCACAGAAAAGCTATAAAAGAATATTTGAAAAAATGGTAGGTGTTTTTCCTACATTGTGGACCCGTAAACAGATAAAGCACATTTCTTAGCCACACAGTTTCGTGTCGTCTTATTCTTATTCGTGTGTTCTTGCATCGTTTTCAATTTTTTATTGTTTTATTTCTTTTTACGCGTTTAAAGCCTAATTATTTGTAAAGGCATAAAAGTGTAAAGGTTGTAAGAATTACAATTATATTCAAATTAAATTAAAATTTTGTTGATTTTCATTTTGGTTCTTGCGCTCAGCATTTGTGCGCTTGCTAATAGGTCTCTTTCGTGTTTGTTTTTCTTTTGGTGCTATTACAGCTTTTCTCTTGCTCTTTTTTTACCGTTGCTTGAGTAGTGTGAAATTTTCGTCTAAATTAAGAGATAATTTTTGTGATTTTGTTTTCTCTCTTTTTTAGAGAGACCAATAGTCTTTGCTGGTTGGTTTTGATTTCTCTTATTCTCGTGCTCTTTTGTTACAGTGTCAACGTTTAGTGTTGTGACCCTCTTGATTCGGCTCTTTTTTTTCTCCTCATAATCCATTCTATCTTCTTGACTTGACATGGGGTGTCTATATACTTCATGTCGTACCAAATCTGGTCCGGAATCTGATAGATTCCTTATGTGCTGGCTTTGCGATCGCTTTGGACATGCAAAGTGCGTCGGCATTATTGGCCGTACTGCTGACGCAGTCGTTGATCCTTCCAAAGGATTACGTTGGTCATGTCCCGACTGTAGAAAGCGGGACATTGACTTCTACAGACTGTTCACGGAGACGAGAATTGCTTTCTCAGATTTGTGTAAAAATATCGGCTCCATGTGGGATATGTTCGAGGAAATTAAGTCTAGGTTTGATGAGTGTCGCTTCATTGAGCACTCATCTCCTTTCCAGGCCTCCAAAATAGCAACTCGTAGCGTAGGGACGTCACCTCTGATCCCCTCTAAACCTCACTCGCTTATGCAAGTTAGTGCTCCTTCTAACTCCATATCGAAAGTCATCGTTTCCGATACCGTCGATTTGGTCGGTAACAAAATTGTTACAAACAAATCGGCAAGTCCGTCTGCCTTAAGTTATGCTGAGGTTGCAAGGGAATCTCCTCCCGCCCCCGTCGTTCGTTCTAATCAGACGTCATCACCTAAAAATAAAAATAATAAAGTGCAAAGTAAGTCTGCTTCTCCTCCCTGCTGTTCGAGTGTGAACACTAGTCACCAAACTAGGCATGTCGCTGAAGCTTCCCGTACAAGTGCGTCAATATTTTCCCCATCTGATAACTCCCTAGCCGTGAACCCTACTATTCCAAGTAGTAATGACATTTGCTTGACGGCAGTTCCTCCTAGGAAAGCATTATTTGTGTCTAGACTGGCACCGGAAACGTCGGTGGATAACATAAAAAGCTATCTGGCGGCGAAACTCCCATCAGTCAACTTGAAGCGCGTTAGCATTTTCAAATTGGCTCCTTCTCAACCTAGATCAATATCGTCATTTAAAATACTAGTTCCGACTGAAAACAGTGATATTTTGTTAAATAAATCACTGTGGCCAGTAGGATCCTTAATTAAGGAATTTATTCCTCGAGAACGACCCCGTAATACCAAAGCTATAGGTTCGTCGCCTTCAAAAAACTAAATGTTTCTTCAGGCCCATTATGTCTCATTTATCAAAATGTTAGGGGCCGAAATTCAAAAATTCGTTCTACGTTTCTAAATTAAGTAAGCACTGAGTTTTTCTGTTTGGCATTCACTGAAACTTGGTTAAAAGCTGATATTCATTCCTCGGAACTTTTCCATAATTCTTTCCATGTCTTCAGAAATGATCGACTAAATCGCACTGGTGGCGGTGTATTAATTGCAATATCTGTGTCAGTCCCGTCCAATTCAATAGAATTTCCCATTTCTCCTGACGTTGAATTTATCGCCATTCGAGTGAAAATGCTTAATAAACAGCTATTTCTTACCTGCTCCTACATTCCCCCAAATTCTGATATCTCCAAATATAAGAAGCAGGCTGCCCTCATTTGTGAAGTGGCCAAGCAGTCTAGACCCACCGATTTTGTCGTTGTGTTGGGAGATTTCAACTTGCCACTTGCCTCAAGTCACTTGGTGTAACAGTGATAATTCTGCCTGTTTAATTCCTTCTTCAACATCTGAAAGAGCTATAGTGTTCTTTAATGAATTACTTGACCATAATTTAGGTCAATATAACTGTACCTTTAATTGTAATGGTAGACTGCTTGATCTTTGCTTTGCCAATTTTCCTGAGATTAATGTAAATCGTTGTGCATCTTTTAGTTTACCTGAGGATCCTTATCATCCAGCAATGTGTATTTCCTTTCATCACAAGTATGATGGTTCGTTGAACTGCCTTAATAGTCCAAACCCAATCTCTTCCAGAAAATATTATGATTTTCATAAAACCAATATAGTATTGCTAAAATATTATCTTTCACATATGAGGCTTGACTTGTCAACCGGGAGTATAGAAAGCTTATTGTCATCGTTCTACAATACATTAAATCTAGCTATTGCTGCATCGGTTCCGCTTAAGCAGTGCCGACCTCGAAGTAGGTGTCCCCCGTGGTTTAATACGACAATTAGGTATTATAAGAATAGGAAAAACAAGCTGTTCAAGAAATTTTTAATTAGTGGCTCTTCTCTAGACTATTTCGCGTACTCAGCCGCAAGGCATAGATTTAAGTCCCTCAATCACCATTATTATTGGAGATACCTTCAATTCATTAAATCCTCTCTGTTCGCTAATCCAAAATACTGCTTTAAATTTGTTAATTCAAAAAGAAAAATTTCTGCACATCCCTCGCATGTTTCTTTTAACGGCTTTGACGGCTCGGATGATTTTGAAATCTCAAATCTGTTTGCGGAGTACTTCCGACGAAACGTTTCGTCTGCTACTTTTGATTCATCAGCAAAATATCCTTATCCCATAACTACCTCGGTTTCAATACCCAATTTGGTTATTTCTGATGACGACGTTTGTAATGGGTTGACTTCTCTGAAATACAGTTGTGCGCCTGGACCTGATGGAATTCCATCATCTGTACTTAAGCCTTGCGCTATTGAGTTTTGTGGTGTTATCTCAAAGATTTTTAATTTGTCCCTGAATTTAGGTGTTTTCCCTTTGCGTTTCCTATTCACAAAAGTGGGAGTAGACAACTCGTGGAGAACTATAGAGGCATTGCCAAGCTAAGTGTTTTACATAAACTATTTGAGAGAATTTTGACTCAGCCAAAGGCCAAAGGCCTTTGCCATTAAATCGTATACTTCTCCACTCCAACATGGCTTCCGAAAAGGAAGTTCTACGGTCACTAATCTGTTACAGTTTACTTGGTAGGTTTCCAATGGCTCTCGCACTGACGTCATATACACCGATTTTAGCAAAGCGTTTGATTTGGTTAACCACAAATTACTTATCTTTAAACTTTAAGCCACTGGGTTCCCTTCCCATTTAGTGAAATGGATAAGCTCTTATCTGCATAATAGATCATTCAGGGTTTTCTTTAACTTCACCACTTCATATGAATTCCACGTTTCGTCAGGACTACCTCAAGGTAGGACCCATTTTATTTAATCTATACATTAATGACTTGCCTTCGGCGATTAAATCTAGCCAGATCTTAATGTATTCTGATGATGTGAAACTGTTTTCTTCTTTTTCCTTAGAATCGCAATCATATCAGCTTCAAACTGACCTAAATAAATTGGTGGCATGGTGCTCGTCAAATTACATGACACTAAACCTAAATAAATGTAAGAAGCTTTCTTTCTCTAGATGGAAGGCATTCACAACCCTCAAGAAGTAAGTCATTCATTACCCACTATTTTATAGATTCGCACAAGTTGGAGGACGTTGAGTCATTCACACACCTAGGCGTCGTCTTTGACCGTAGGTTACGTTTTAACTTGCACGTTGAATTCTCATTAAGCAAAGCTAGGTCTGGTCTTGGTTTTATCAAGAGGTGGTCCAAAGAGCTAGATGATCCGTATATTACCAAAAGGCTGTATACGTGTTTGGTTAGACCTATACTTGAGTATGCTTCTGTTGTGTGGTCTCCTTCATATAGATGCTATGTAGATTCAATTGAATCTATTCAAAAGCAATTCCTGTTGTTTGCCCTTAGGAATTTGGGGTGGGATCCATCTGCTTCTCTTCCCCCCTATGAAAATAGGTTTCTTCTGTTGTCCTTACCATCTCTTGAGAAACGTAGATTTGTTCTTGGAGTTTCCTTCGTAATCAAAGTAATAAATGTTGCTATTGACTCGCCGTCATTACTTGGAGAAATAAGTTTTAATGTTCCTAACCGCTTCTCTAGGCATTTTACCTTGGTTAAGGTTAG
>CCAG010021274.1:0-100006 GCA_001077435.1 Glossina morsitans morsitans
AAATTTAATGCATGTGTGCATAGCTATACAATAGTTATAAAGACAATAGATTTAATCGTATTTTTGTAAATACGTGTATCTATGTATGTAAGCACGAATATTGTGAGTATATGCGGCAATGTTAGTAACTTTAGGTGTCTTACATCTTTCCGTTTCCGTTTCAAAGCAAACTTATGCTAGCAAGAAGTGTGCAAATACGATTTCCTTCTTGTTAAGCTTCTTCGAATACATATATAATACATATATACATATATATGTTCATATGCATGTTTATGTGCATATGTGTACAGTTGCTTTCGTTCTGCTTTCTTTCAACATAAGTCTGCATTATTTGCCGTTTGCCGCTAGAGGTAGAGTAAAGGAAGACTAAGACAAAGTGTGTGTGTTTAAATTTAATTTTGGCAATTAGCACTTGATTCTTTTTCTTTTTTTTTTTTTTTTTTTTTTTTTTCTGTTTGCTGGTAATTAATAAAATAATTTCTCTAAGTGTTTCAATTGTGTTCAGAGATAAATTCGTATCTTCTTCTTTTTATTTTTGCTTTTTCCCTTTTTTCCTGTTAACTTATAGGGTTTTTATACTTAAAAAAGGCGCACTGAAATGTTGAATATCGTTTTTAATATCTAGTAACATGATATGTGGTATAATATACTGAATAGATTTAACTAAGCCGGCGAATGTTTGAACGTTCGTGAAAGTTGCGATAGGCATATAACGCTTTTCCCTAATTGCAGCTGTTTTTCAATTATACCGCGTATACCTTAGTTAGAAGCGATATTGCTTTCAATTAAAGAATTTGTTTCAAACTACGGTGAACTTAATATGTTAAACCGTTTGGAAAAGTTTTTTTTCACGTAAAACGTTAGTTTTTTAAGTAAAGCCAACATGGCAAAAACGTCAAATCAAATAGAAAGATTATGAAACCGATCATTGTCTAGAGCGGTCTTCCAACTTTATAAATTGGAGCCAAAAAAATGTGAAAATCGTAGACGCATTAGGGCAAGTCCAGGTAAATCATCACGAAAGCATTCCAATATTTACGACCGATGCTAATGATACTCTTCAAGTCATAAAATTTGTTCACAAGACTAAACCTGAAACGGTTATCAGCACAGATAGCTTATCGGGACTAAAAGCTCTCCGCAATCTCTTAAATTCCAAATGGAAAACCATTAACAAGGTAAGGGCCTAGATCAACCATCACGTCTATCTTTAAAAAAAAAAAAAGAAAACAAAAAGATCGATATTTTGGATTTCTAGTGTGAATCCCACTTTTAGTCCGAGAATTTTTTTCTTTGGTCTGAGTAAACTGCAATAGTAATATTTATAAAAATTGGAAATTCAGTGTAATTATGCTTTCAAGTTGAAGCTTCATTAGAAAGGAGAGCGTGTTCGCACTGCATTTAACACGTGCCGCTAGAGTCTCAGCGATATTAGCAGCTGCTTTAACGTCATTCTTATGAAATAAAAACAACGCTTTGTCTACTCGCCAAACTGGGGCTAATTCCAATCACTCGTTAGCTTCATCGTTACTAATAATGTCGGGTTAAATTAATTGTTTTCTTAAGTGACAGCATATAAGGGGAAAATGGATGGAACAACAGACATATTTAAATAGTTTGTGCGAAAAATTCCCATTGACTGACATCGCTTAGATACTTGTGATAATTAATAACAGTTTTAAGAGTGATGGTAACTCTGGTCAACATATAAGCATATAATGTAAATACGTTGGTAGGCTTGGAAGTTGGTAAGTTGGCAGAACTAAAATTAATTAAAAAATTTGTGCAGTAAAAATTCGCGTTTCTTATTAGAAAATAAATTACGATCGGTTACGTCTTTGTTATGGGAGATTTTTATATCCATAACGGAAGGATGAGGGGCATATTCATTTTGTCAAAACGTTTGCAACGCCCAGAAGGAAGCATCAGAGAGTTCACAAAGTATATATATTCTTGATCAACATAAAATTCTAAATCGATTTAAGGATGTCCCTCTGTCCGTCTGTGTAATGTCTGTTGTAAACATTCTCCTAGCCGCAAAATCAAGCCATCGACTTCAAATTTGACAGAAATATTGGAAGTTCTTGTACGCAGGTTGGTACTCAAAACGCATCAAATCGGTCGAACGACACGCCTACAGCGCTACGTAAACTGAGAACATCTGTGTTTTTCAAAAGGAATGAAAAATGTTTTTTTTTTTTCTCATTGCTTATAAACTCTAGCAAATAAATGTACAAAAATTTGAACGCATATCCTATGGGCGATGCTGTAGGATTTATGTCCAAAAATGGAAAAACTTGACTACGCCTACCCAATACCTTTTTTCAATACCTTTATAAGTCGCAGAAACAAGCTGCAAAAACACCATAAAGTATACAAATTCTTGGGCAGTTTCAAATTTGGAATACACCTAAATATGTCTGCCTGCACGTCTGTCCATCTGTCTATTTACGCAACTTTGTGGTATTTGTGGCACACATCCTCTCGTTAACGAAAATGAAGATATCGCCTACAAATTTGCAAAAGAGTTTGGAATTGACCTAAATTTTTCAAAGGACATGCCTACAACATCCACATTACTATACGACAAAAACTTTTATTTGAAAAATAAAAGAAGGCTACTGCGCCCACTCCATATTATAGATTATAAAAATTTTTGTTCTTTCACTTTTTTTTGTCTCTTTTTGGGATAAACGGTGATAAAAGGTTCGGTCCCGATCGAATTTAATTTTCTTACTTGTTATTATTGTGAGTATGTGTTGCGTCACTATTTTAACAAACAACGATTTAACGAAACCCCATCCATATCCTTTTGAATTGGATTTGAAAACATTCATAAGACGAATTCTTGAAGAAATCTTGGATTAGTGTTTGTTTTTTTTTTTTTTTTTTTTTTTATTTTTTTTCTTTAAATTACGGGTTTTTTTTTTTTTTTTTGGTACGTTACAATTTACCGTTCTTCTTTTCAATGAACAACATCCACAATTAGGCGCCTATTGTTATTTATGTGATGTAAAGGAAAAAAAAGACATTTTTTTTGTTTTGTTCTTTTTATATATATGTTTTTTATCTGGGCAAAGGAGTCTATTTGACACTAACACTTCCTTCGTTTTTAATGCTTATAAGATTTTTTATATATTTATTTTATTTCATATTTCATATATTTCTTATTTTTTTTTTTATTTTTTTTTTTTTTTATATTATTATTATTGTCAGAGCTATTGTTTAAGTTGGATAAATGCATACATGCGCACGTATAAGTGAATATTTTAGTATGCATAACACATGTATAATAACAAAAGAGTAAACGTTTGGTTGCGTGTATGCGAGCGTGCCTTTGTTTGTATATATCTGTTTGTATGTTAGTTGCATATATACATGCATTTTATAATTCTTTTGCTTCAGTAAACATGAAATAGATCTCATTGGCATTGAATTGCATTATAATGATGATTATTGTTCTTCTGCAATAGTACATGTATTAAATTGTACGCAATAGTGTCTCTTTATTTGTTTTCTTTTGGTTCTTTCTCAGCAAAAGATAATAAGGATGTTAAAATTCAATATATACATAAAAACATATAGATATACATACCGACGCAATTCTGTATAGAATTTCTAACGTAGACAATGAAATAACTAATGACAACAGAGCCAGAAGAATTGCATTATCGTCCACACTGTACGTATGTGTTTAAAATTATAATAAATAATATTATTAGAGACAAAAGGAAATGAGTAAAAAGAGATACAGGAAGTGAAAGAATTCAACACAAATTCAACGCATTCTTGAAATATGATTTAAGTTGAGTAGTCGCTAAACAAAGGATTTAAAAGGAGTAGAAAAAAATTGAATTTGAAAAACTTTACTCCAAAATACTGCAGAATGATGATAACAACAAAGCAAAATTTTACTTGCACTTATCACATACCAGCATACAAATACAGCGATTCTACGTGTCTCGGAGCGAAGGCAATTTATTGACGTCCGTCCGTCCGCTCATCTAGCTGTAGTTGAAACGACAATTTCGACTTGAAAAGTTAGAAAAATAAGTTTTCTCTTGCACTCATTGCAGCCGCTTGTAGTGTTTCTGGTCAATTGCTGCAGATTTACATGTGTTCTTGCAAAACATCCATTCGTTCCCAGAACGAATATGGTGCCACGTAAGCGTTAAGAATGTTACGCAAGTAGAGCAGAGACAGTGAATATCGCCGACGATCATTCAAAATACACTGGCAAAAGTCACCTCAAGGAAATCAAAGATATGATGTTCAACAATCGTCGTTTGACAGTTTGGGACGTTGCTGATGCGGTGGGCATTTCATTTGGCTCACCACCAACCCATTTTAAATGATGTTTAATGGCTCTAAATGCAACAAATCTTGGTTGATTCCGCAAACAAAACGCGTTGTCTTGACACGTGTAAAAAAGAAAGAAAACGACTTCTGTCTACCACGACGTCATTTGTGTGGCTTAACGTTGTACTAGTTTTGGCTGTCCAACAGGCTCAAAAGACCGCATCGGTAAAACCGTTTTGATTCTATTGAGGACGAATCGAAGAAAGTATTTTCAGACCGTACAGAAAAAAGTGTTCTTCGCTTGTTTCGAGGATTGGAAAAAACGTTGACATAAGTGCATTGTGTTGGATGGGACAGTACTTTGCTGAAGATAAAATTGCTTTGGGAAACTAAATAATGATTTTCAATTTTATATACAAACTCGTCTTGTTTCTTGATCGCAGTTCTACTTATCATCAAAAGTTTGTCTAAACGTTTCTTAACAAACAATTTCTTAACACCATAGTCGGTTTCGAAGAAAGAGAGGAAAAGGAAAGCGTTAAACTGAAACTATTTCTCTTCAATATCTAATATATATCAAGCATAGTGTCTATGCTTCTATCTATGACAATGCCGGCCATAATGATACCGTAAAACCGGCGGAAACGTTTTTGTTGCACTCTGCAAGACTAGAAAAATTGGATTCTATGGCAAGTATTTGTCCTTATTTGAAAGCCATTCGCAGAATAATACGAGTGCGTCTTCGTCTTCGTCTTCATCTTCATCTTTGTAAGAAGTAAATATGGAATAGAATTGAATGTAAATAGAATATAATTTTTAAAATGCTTATAAATCTTCTTTCTTATATATTCATTTCGCTGAGAAGTTTTAGCTAACGTTTCTCGGTTTATCGCATTGCAAAGTATTTGCAAATTTTTGAAACACACAGAAAATTTCAGTGAGATTTGCTGTCGAACCGAAATGCGTAAGGGATTGAGCCTTAATGTCAGTGTATCTTTGTAAGGTGATACGATTGTTTTCAATTGGTTTGTATTGAATGTTGTTTTATCATATAAGAAGACTTAAATCGAGTTCAAGAAAATTTCTCTCAAAACTCAGAACATTTACAATTATTGTTCTCTTGGCGGTCTTTTTCACTATTGTGCACAGATTGTTGTACACAACAAGTAAATTTCTTATATCTGCATAATATTTCCTATTTTTAACATACCTTTTCGTTCATATATATATAAAACAGCAATAAGCTGTATACTCGAAATGCAATATCCGTATATCTATGTAGGTTTACGGTATTAAAAGACAATTACAAGAAATAAGGATTTTATGGAAAAAAGGATGTTGCTCACGCTCGTAAAAGCTTAAGTTCTTTCAAAGGTGCCGTATATTTATATGGCTTGATAAGCAACGTAAACAATGTATTCATTTATAAGCAACTTAGTTGGAAAGGAGAGCGTTATTAAGGTAACTATGTATTAATATGACTAAGAGCAAAGACTTGTATCGAAGTCATTTTGTCGTTTACAGAAAAATATTGAAACCTTCACTGAAAAGAGAATTGGTAGTGTGCAAAAAGAAGGTGAAGAAAATTAGTGAACGAGCAAATGATACTGATATTGAGAGAAGAAGTAAGAAAATATATTCAACTTGAGCTTAATATCGCACCTTTGACTTCTTAAATAAATTAAAATTTTGTACAGACCTTCATTGGCTGTGGATAAAGAATGTATTACATACAAAATTTGGGTTCAGGATGACATCATTTCTTCGTACACCATAACAAGATCAGAAAATATGAGGAAAACATTTTTGTCTTTTGCTAATTGTTTGCTGATTTACGAATTGAATCACGATTTCAATGAACTCACAAAGCGACCGACATGACTAAATCGATTTCGCAACCGATGCACATCGAAAAGGTATTCTATACATTGATTTAAAGAATTTTCGAGGCATATTGCTGAGCGTTCGAATTCTAGTTTGTGCTGCGGTCGTAAAATATTACTCGATTGTTCACAATTGCGGAAGCAATCTCGAAGCCATTTGACGGATTTTTAAGGTTCACTTCGCGAAGTTGAAATTAATTTTGTCCTTCTAAGCAAATGTTTGAGGAAATAGTCAACCGGGCGAATGCGAGGGTATGACTAAGTCTATGTGGCTATTCAGACATATCCATATTTTACGAATATTTGACAAATTTTTTATATCTCCTATAGCGAACGCGAACACAGCTGACATATGTATACATAGTCACCGAGGCCTATCGAAATTCATATGAAAACCTCTCATCTTTGCCTTATTTAGCAAGGGGTTCTACTCTATATAATATTTACATATCTCACTCAATTAAATAAGTGTGCTAAATTTCAGAAAGATATCTCCTACAAATATTATGACAAATTTTTCTTAAATTACTAGTTTACGGTTGTTGGCCTTTTTTGAAAGAAGAAGTAATGGAACAAAAGAATGGAACAATTTAACATTTTGAGCTCTATTAACCTTGGCAAGGGGAAGAAACGCCTCGCTGATCAAGAACGCAAACATTTAATGATGTTTACAACGGCACGGAGAGACGGCAGTTCGTTTCTTTCTTATAGCATTAATTACGTAAAAATAAAAGATATTTTTGTAAAAAGAACTTTAATGCATTTATCATATGCGATGTTGTGATTACATAAATTACATGCGTAGAGAGTTCTGTTCAATATCATTTGTCAATCGTTGTGCGCGTAACAATAATATTTACACATGACGCACATAAAACGTAGCAATATTATGCAGTATAATATGGCCAGTCAAGCGTTACCACCCACCGTCATTGTAATTTGCATATTGTAATAAGGTCCCTCTTCTCTCTCTCTCTCTCCCTCTCTACTCCTCAAATCAGATTTCCTTTTCCTTTTTGTTTTTTTTTGTTGGTATTTAATACGTAATACCGGCATAGATTATTTATATAATATATATTTTGTGTATGTATCAGTAAGTCATATATCTGTCAATATATTAATTCAGATATCAGGTTTTCGTTTCATTAAATTTCGTTGGGAAAATGTCAATCGTTTATATGTATATATATATATGCACTCATAAATCAGATGAAATTTTACCTTGTTCATGCTAAATGTATTTACAGTATTCATTTATGCCCTCAATGATTTATGAAAATTGTTGGGTTATTAGAATTAAAACGACCGCATTTATGCATACATTAAAGTAAAGTTTTTTGAATGGCATTTGAAATCTGTACAATTTTAAGGCGATGCCAGTGAAGTCCTGAACCGATTTCCCTCATTTTGATACTGAACTGAAGGCAATGAGAAAAGAAAAATTTGAATTTTGATTGAATAAATTCTTAAGTCTTAAGCAATTCTGACTTTACTCGACACATAAAATTCATTTATGTTACGTCGGCTTTTCGATGCCTAGATCTCTGCGTTACAAAGATTTTTGAAATCTACTATATATTGCCCTATAATGGATAAAAAACGACACTCCCAAATAAATCAGTGCAAGGGAATTAAATGTAAATAAATAATTTAATAATTTGCTCTAAAGATTAGTGAAAAATACCCAAACAAAAAAAAGATAGTAAGCAAACAATACAGCAAGACTTTAGTGTAGAAGACAACTAAAAATAACAATTTCAGCTTTCATTAGAGATTTTCTATCTTTCATAAGATTTTTTATCACAATTTAAAAAATATAGTGAAAGTAAATAAGAAGTATAGTCATAAACATATCGAGGAACATTGAAAAAGAAAACAAATAAATAAAAGTTTCAAATCCGACACCTACTCATGATGTATATTTGCGTTCGTTACGAAAAAACTACCGAAAACCATAAATTCCTTAATATGTTGAGGAAAATCTAGACTCTGCTTAGAAAACTCTTTTACTACTATTAATACCTCTTTATTCCATTTGTCATAAAGCAAGTCATAATGATATTTCGAAAGAGCTCACTTCCAATTGTCTGAAATGTCTGTGCATTTATGAAAAGTAGGGCTTGTCACGACATTCTAAAATAAGTAAGGAAATTATATTCGATAAAGGCCGAATTTCTTACAGTCACCTCCTTTTTTTAAATAAAAAAAATATACCAAAAAAAGAAAAATAAAATATCCATAATCTATAATTTTGGATGGGCGTGGTCGATTTTCTCCCCTTTTATGCAGCCATAGTAAAATTATCCCTAGAATATAATGTTGAAATTGTTATTGTTACATCTGCTATGGGATGTAAATAGTGAGCAAAAAACTCAACCCGCTAGCATTTTGAAAACAAAAGAGTTTCCAGTTTAAACTATATTGTGGGGGGCTTTTTGATCAATTTGATGCATCGATTTGCGCCGTAAGAACGTTTAATGCCAAATTTGAAGTCGACAGTTTCGACAGTCTTGCGGCCAGGATCACAGTCATTTTTGTAGACGGGCAAGCGGACATGCTTAAATCGATGCAGAATTTGATGCCGATCACGGATATATTCACTTGTGGGTCGCGCACTGAGACTCCGTTGTAGGTAATACAAACGTTTTGACAAAATGCATATGCAACCTCCATCTTTCGGTAGTGAGTATGAAATGATTTTCAATTTTCAAAGCGCACGCGATGCAAATATATTTTAAACATGGAATAGGAAAAATTATTCTTTTTTTATTACCGCTAGACGAAGGGAATAGAATGCCGTGTGATTGGATGCCTGGACATGTGCTGCGTGTACATTTAAAACCCATGGGAGGAAAATTGGAGGGAAATATAGCATGAATTGATCATTCGAATGCAAGAACGACTATGTCCATTTTCAGCTCGCCAAATCGCCTGCGTCACGAACAGTCTTATGCATCTTGTATGCGTTATATAAGGAAACTCGACATGAGAATAACACAGACCTTGACTGTCGAATACGGCCTTTCGGGGATATCACGGTGGCTTTGGTTAGCCTAAATGTAGAAACATTACATAATTAAGGGAACAGCTTGATCTAGCCTTGCCCAGAGGGGAAGACTTGCAGCATTCCTTAATTTTCATATATGGTACCGCAGTTTTAATATAGATCGAATCTTTCACTCTTGCAAACTGGGGGGGATGCTAGTTATCGCTTCCATATAACATAATAAATAAATGGGCTTCGTTGTATGAGACCATCAAGGCAGTAGGACTTGCCAGTGTTAAGCTGCAGAGGCTATATATCTGTTCGAGTAATGCTTTGATTCTTATGCCAATATCCGAAATTTCTCAAAAGAATGGTCATCGGCGGACATCATGTCTTGATGGTGTCATTATGTCAAAAAGATGGAAAAAATGTATCGCTAGTAGGATATAGTAGGAATTACTTCTAGATCTCACGTGTTTAGTTAACCTATGATTTTTCAATAATCCATTATATTAAGAGCTAAAGAAGGTACATTGAGAGTTAAACGATCGTGACCGGCTTCTTTGCAATTCTATCTAAAAGTAAAAAAAATGTTTTCTTACATCATTTTGTTTAGATCGTACTCAGCTTCAATTGGTGACTCGCTTTAAACTCTACCTGGAACAAAAAAATTAAAACTTTTTTCTTTCCGTAACAATGACCGTCAATTTAGACATGCGCTGCTTAATTTCCTTTGCCGCAAACAGTTTACTTTGTACCTAACACAAATATATAAAATATACGTGCGTATACTTGTTAGTGTATAGAAAGTAGGCATGTGTATATTTAGAGCGGTCGATGTAAGCAAAAGAGCAGAAATTAAACCAAAAAAATTATGGCCTTACATTGGTATGATGCTCGAATCCAATTTGATTATGTTAATATGAAAGGAAATGCTTTTTTGTAACTGCTTCCCATCGACGATGGAGAGTTTATTATCGGCGCTCACAGTGGCTCCAGTGACAAGGATGTAAGGATGGTAAGTGAAGCAAAATGATTTGACCGTACAGAGCATTATCTGAGTAACCAACCATTCAACTGTCAAGCCACTCATAAAGTTTTCGTCATATTGACTGCCGTAGTTTTGTTTCGTTGCCTTGTTTTCCGTTTATTATTGCTCTGCTCGCTGCATTCATTACATCGTATTGTGCATTGTGCGATATTGTTCTAGCTCATCTCTCTTCCCTTCTTCATCGGACAAGCTTTTTTTTTGTCGTTGTCACTCGACTGCTCCGGTTTTAGTCTGAACAAAAATAATTCTTATAGACGAGACCATAATTTAGTTTGCAATACGTACGACACTACCACAATAACTTTACATACATACATTACATACATACACACATACTTTACATATGGCGCATATTTATCATATATATATATATATATTAAACAAATTAAAGAAAGATAAGAAGGTTGATAGATGCCAGCTTCATATTGCAGCGACATCCCCCGCTCTGTCTGCTACAGAGAGAAGTACGTACAGAAGGATGTGGAATTTGATTTGGTTGATTTCTTTGATTTGCTTTTAAACCATCGAGTATTGCTTAAGTCTTTTGTAAAAATTGATAGAAAAGAAAAGGCTTATCTTATCTTAGAGATCAATTTCGTAGTCAGTTAAAATGGAATTTTCCGAAGGTTTCGATTTTCAGTTTTCCAGTAGAGGATGCAACTACGATTGTATCATATACCAGTTGTAGTGCAATTTCTTCACGCAAGTAAGGGGACGCAATCAGTAAAATCGACATTAAAGCCCAATACCCATGGCGCCCCAATTAACAGTTCCAACTAAACGAAATCATGACTAGAAGGCTATCAACAACGATTTAGGTAACTAATCTGACAATTGGCGGAAAACCGGCTGTGATGTGCGAGAAAAGAATATACTATGAACAGTTAGTGTAGCGACATCCGGCTTAATACTCTATAAATTAGTATTACAATCAAAGACGTTGTCATCCACACTGTTTGCACCAGACATTCAAGTCCACACTACCAGTGCTAGTTTTTGTCTTCTGAATTCTTTCTTTTGCTATTGAAAGCGTGGCTCTTACCAGAGAGAGTCTGCTACCATAGGTTACAAGCAATCTAAAAAACTTAAGTGTGCCGAGAAAGGGTGACTTGTGTGTATATGTAATAGTTATCGATGTGGAATCACAGAGGCCAATATCCGTGGGGCAGAGTAAAAATTTCGCTCTAGAGAGGCATGAGATACTAAGTATTCAAGTAGGAATCTAAGGACTATTCGAAAAGCACTTCAATTTTTATGATGATACCAAAAAGATTTGTTGATACAGTTGTCGGTGTAGAATGTTTAGCGTCCATTAATGCGGAGGTAGCATTACTTTACTGTGAATGACGGCACAAAGGTATGAGTTAAAATGAAATTCTATCTTTTGGAAGAAGATTTCGCATATGCATTACAAAGTCGTAGACGTTACATTTTAATTTTTATGTAAGGGACTTACTTACCGCGTCATCATTTAAAAAAGTGCTCGTGACATTTGCGAGAAATTTTTAATAAGATTTCATCAATTTACGCTCACTTTGCTACGAATCCTTTTATAATGTTAAAGAAAAGGTTAGGAAGGTAAAGGCTATATTTAGATCGGTTAAAAAGATTGTTCTCTTAAGGATATGCATGAAAACGATAGCGAGCTTGAAAACTTGTGTTAGCCAATATCGTTTTCAAGTACTCACGGGTTTTGGTTGTGGGTTTTGTTATATCAAACATGTTATATCATAAAGTGTTGTCAGCTCCATGCACTCACGCATACATAACAAAATTGTAACAAAATGCATTTTAAATTACATTTTGCTACTTAGTAAAGCAAATATGTGAGTAAATATAAATATATTTTACTTTCTCTCTCTCTCTCTTTCTCTCTAGTTGTATTAGAAGTGTGTATGGTGTATAGGAGTGACTTCATATAACACAACACATAATAATGGTATAAACATGAACATTACGCATATGTATAGAAAATTTAGCTTAATTTGCTTTTACTTATAATATATCAAAATTATAACTACATGACATAACATTGTAATCGTGTAAGAGTGCTGGTCTTTGAAGAGCGTGTCTAACAGCGGCAACAACACTAATTTACTACGTAAATGGAAATTTTTGACAACAAGATATCAATGTCAAAAGCATATATAAGTACATTATTTCTTATAATTTGCATAAAATCGTATGCACGTGTAAGTTGAGTAATCTTTCCGCAAAATTATGGTTTTTTCATATATCATAATGTGCTTGCTAAGAGAAAAGAAATAAAAAACGGCATGCTTTCACGAAGCGACAATTCTTCATACGTAGATCGATTGAAAGCTTTGCGAGTAATCAGAAATAATTAAGTAAAGAAAAATGTCTGCTGAGTGGTTAGTTAAAAGGAGAAAAGGATGTTCCAGCGTTGGAGCGTTAGATTAAAGAGAAAGTTAAAATATAATAATCAATTGAACAAGTCTCGCTTTTGTTAGTGTCACTTACATCTTATGGTGCATTATTATCCGCATTCACACATCGATCCAAGCTACTAATAGGAAAGAAAGTAAGGTCGTCTGAGAATTGCTACCATGCAGAAATCATGAGGGTCCGTCAACAGTGATGCCGTCTATCTGCCAGACCGAAATAGAAAGATAGAATGAATAGACATGAAAATCAAGTGCACTGATATTCTTAGGCTAAGCATCGGTAGACAACACATTATATAAGATTTTCGTCTTTCGATTAGAGAGCAGAATTGAAAATATCTACATATAAGAATGTATATGTATATATATAAATATATATTTATGTGATTTCGGATTCTCGTCAAATTACAAGGATTTTTAATAACTTTATTTAATTTTCATTTTTTATTTCTAACTCGGATATTATGGCTAATTTTGCGTATGGCCGTTGAGTGTGGCATCTTGCGCTCTTCAATTTCTGTATTTCAAGTCAACATTTTTATTCCATTTTGTTTCGTTTCGAAATATCCCTTTTCTCCTTAAGAAAAAGTAATAAAATTAAAATGAAGTCAATTTCCTTTAGTAAAAATTTCTTTTTGTTTGCGGGCTTATTTTTTAGCGCAATTCTTTTAATGTATGTTACATGAGTGCAAAGTTTTTTCTATCAACTTATAAACATACATGAAGTATATATATATATATATATATATGTATTGTTTTTTTGTGTGCACATCATTCACATAGAGCTTTAATTCAACGGAACTCGAGGCCGGAAAATAACAAAGTGCACATTAAAATTAATGCCAACAAAGCAACAAGTTGGCAGTGATATAAATGCGCGTATCCACGTAGCATGGAAGAAGCCTACGTATACGCTCATGCATAGACGTAAATAAATATGTATGTAAGTAAATTGAGTTGAAGATGAAAAATAAAATAAAAATGAAAATAAAAATAAAAATAAAAAAACTGCCGAACGGAAGCGCAATCTTCAATGAAGACGCATGTATGCGAGCGTAAGTGAATGAGTGGAGTGTTGAGCTAACAAATAAACGAGCAAACAAACAGCAAATAAATAAAATGTGCTTTCAATATAAAACACCTCTCGTTGTTTGCAAATGCACATGAACACAATTGTGCTAGGATTTCTTGTGTATTGCCAGTTGATAGAAAGTTGAAACTGTGTGAATGTGCTTTAGCCAATTCATACCGCTTCAGCTTTACCCGGCCTTTGGGGAGGCTGCAATGAACGACACTCATAGACTTGTCTGGAGTGCTGAAAGCAACAAATCGAGGAAAAAGGCACGAAGGAAGGGGCTAGAGAGAACCAATGCACACACAAAAACCACTTCATAAATAATTCATTTGCCACTGTTTCAATTCGTTCTATCGTTCGTTCACATTTTGCTTCTTTGCTTGTTTTTTTTTGGTTTTCTCATCTTTTTTTTTTTTTTTTTTTTTATTGAGTTTCGAATATAACATACATTTTTTCTTTATTGTTTGTGTTGTTCTCATTTGTTGATCCATTTTTGTTTGTTTTTGTGAATATCTAACCAGAGGTACAAAGTGCGAACTTGCTTACTTGTATAATGTAACTCGTAAGAGTATGTGTCTGTTTAAAAAACATATGTTGCATATACGGACAGACGAATATATGCGTGTTTTTTTTTTCAAGTTTATATTTTCTACACGCGTGTTTTTTTTTAATTTTGTTTTTGTTTGGTATGTTGTTACTGCTATTCATCGGCTCGTAGCCAAACTAACGTGAAATAGACACGAACAAAGGCTTTTCATGCCTTTGCAAGCATAAAATTGCTATCTTTTTGCAACAAACAAACTAAACTGCTTCATAACACATAGCACACATCGTACATATGTAAAAAAAAAAAAGCCACACGAAAAGAAAGAACATGAACACCAACAGCTACTATCATAACTAAAGCCAGGCATATATGAAATCTACGTTTGACGCTCATTCCCAAAAAAAAAAAAAAAAAAAAAAAAAATAAATAAATAAATGAAAAAAAATAAATAAAAAAAAAATACTGGCTGATGGGAGGTTTTGTATGTGATTCTATTATAAATAAGTTGCACTATGGTAAGCGAGCATTTGTTTGCTTGTCTGTCTGTTTGTCTGTCTGTCTGTCTGTCTTTTTGCCTTTTTATATCTCTGTCTATATCTTTCTGGCATCATGTAGTCTATTTGTCGATTACATGCGAATTTGATTCAATTTTTGCAATTTATTTCCAATTTCGTCATGATATCCTTTTTCATTCACATTTATTTAATATAACAAAAGCTTTACGGTAGTTGTAAAAAAGAGGAATACACTGCGATGGTTTGAGGAACCGATAAAACAAATTGGTATTAAGCATAAAGATCTAATGATTATGTGGAAAAGTTGAAATGAGAAACCCATAAGGAGGCTTTAATCATTTTTTTTTCTTTTTTTTTTTTTGTTTACGTCCATCAATTTAAGCTCGCATGTGTCTCGGATTTTTATTCGTATCTTTTTTCTATTTTATGGCATAGTATTGTGCAAACTTATGAATAACTTATCTTAGCAAACATCGACGTCAACTAAAGCAACTGAAGCTTTCTAAATTCTAGGGATAGTTCGTGTAGTTTGAAGATCGGCCGCGTCTTTACCAATGAATAAACAAGCTATGCCAATAATCAATAAGAAGCGAGTAAGTCCTGCCAAGCAATTTGTTTGTTTGGTCCTCATACTGTTCTCCAAAAGATTGTATAAATTGAAAAATTGAGTAAAATCAATTTTCTTTTTACATAATTTGCCTGAAAATTTAATCAATTATTGCTACGGACAGGTCATTAATGCAATACGTAATGATTGTCCAACACTCGCTTCAGGGTAGAAAACAATTATCTCAATTGTATTTTATTTTTCTTGATTTTAAATTTATAGTAAGAGGGAGCTAGATAGAAAGAGAGAGAGAGAGATAGAGAGAGGGAGAGAGAAAGGGAGAGAGAGAGAGGGCGAAACAATTATATTTTAATTAATCGTTAAATGTCTTTATATGTAAAACATAGACTACAACAAATTCCTGTTAATGCGCGTGTTACAAAATTCAATAATTTTATTCGCATGTTTACCCACAAGCAACATTTAGCAAAATTACAGCTTTTCATTTTGTTCGGCGACGCATACTCGTGCACACAAATGTATCCTTGTAGTTTTGTATATATTTTCATTGTGGATACTACTTACACTCAATTATTGTTTAAATTTTCCAATTTTCTGAAATAATAACAATTAAATAATAAGAAAGAAAGTTATTTTTGGCTGAAGCCGAATATCTCATACCCACCATCCTTTAAATATTTGGCGCTTAGCTTATCGCATTCTAGGTCACCACGTTCTTTTATGTGATAGCCATATCAACGAGATTGTAGGGAAAAACTTTAATATACCTCGCGACGTCCATCATAATTAATTTAGAATTAACAAGCTTGCCTTGTCGCCTTGTACCTTGCAAGTTCTTTTGAATGGTATCGATATCGTTGGTATTATTAAGAAAAAATTAAACTCACCAGGTCATGGTGTCCATCATACATGTTTTAGAATAACCGCTTTGTAGCCAGATAATATATTTTCTATTGATAGAATTTTAAATATTCTGTCTTCCTTACCTTATCATTAATAAGCATAAAGCGTTTGAAAAAATGAAGAGCAGAAAATTTAATTGCTTGTGACTTTGTGTGGACGTAGCTGATTTTTTCCATAGAAGAGTTTTCAGAACCATAAATACTTGTGTAGAAAAAGTCGCGTTCAGTTTACCGTTCACTGCGGCCTTGTACTCTAATCAAGTCAAAGACTTTCAATGTTTCTACTAAATTTGATATCAATATTTTTATCTTTGTGACCAGGAGAGTGACTACGAAACACACCATACAGATACACAGACAGACAGACAGACGGAGACACATGGTTTAATCAATTCCGTATTTCATGGTGATCAAGAATATATATATTTTATAGGGTCTCTGAAGCCTCGTTCTGGACGTTGCAAACATTATGACAAAATGAGGAGCATAATAATTAAGAAAGATATTATATTTGATATGCGTCGAATTTTATAACACCGACCACTAGCTTGTTTACGACATTTGATCGCAACATAGAAGAAGGATTATTTTACTTTATATAATGATCGCGTCTCATTTCCTACATTTCAAATTAAGCCTTTGAAAGATTAGTCATCATTTTATAAATAAATAAAAGAGAGACCGTCCCATTCATTTATGATTTTTTGACAATTATGTGTGAACGCTAGCTTAGATTCTATTAAACAATAATTTACTAAAGTACTTTATTATAAAGAAGCTCGTAAGACGCAATTTAATGCTTAAGAGTAAAAGTTTATATAATTTTAAAGCCCCGCTGTATAAAAAGAAGGAGATATCATCAAATTTTTATGATCGAATTCAAGAGGAATTTTATGGCTGAAGTGACAAATAAAGAAAAAAAAAAAAGGGAAAAGAAAAACTTAGAACGAAAGTGCTTCGTCTGTATAAAGCTTTGAATTTTTAATCGCAATTTCGGGAGACAAACGAACGACAGAATGGAAAATGGAGTGAGGGACAAACATATCGGAAGCGTCCTTACTATTGGCTTCAATTTAGAAAATACTTTGCTAAGGCTCGGAAGAAAAACATTGCCTAGATCTTCTGATAAATAGAATGAAAGAAAATTTAATTTCTAGCTGCATACTTATATGCGTTTGGAACACACATGTGTGGTATGTGAGTGTCGTATATAACTATTTTATATATAAATATTTGAGCGGTAAACATAATAAAAATTATTATTATTGAAAATATCTATAAAAAACGAAACAAGGGAAACCGTATAAGATGTCAGGCGAACAATGGATATTTATTATCTTTGTACATTTGCATTAATAATAAACTCAACTGAGTTTATTGGCATCTACCCTGCATGTAGTCAACAGGTAAACACAAAATCATCTCTTAAACTTTCTATTCACTTTACTTTGATGCACAACTCGAATTTTTGTATTGCATTGAAAAGAATGTATTTCCCTTTCACAAGAAAAGGTTCGTCACAGCTCTTGAGGTTTGCCAAAATGTTCTTACAACTAACCCTGTGAAGCTCGGAGCTTATCCTGTTCACCAAGTAGAAACGGAAGGCAATGCCTCTCAACTAGACAATGCCTCTATAATCCTTAGCGTGTTGTCTGCTTCGACATTTGTGAAATAGAATAAGAAAGCTACTCTTCCAGCACAACGGGAAGATACCTGATTTCAAGGAGTGGTTAAAAATCTTTGAAAAAACACCACGTAGCTTATCAGAGCATGATATGAGTCTACATGATCGAATGCCTTTAGGCCCAGGCGCGCAAACTATGTAAAACGTCATTTTCTGACATGATTAAATTAGGAATCGAAATCGAGTTTGTGATTTAAAATTGATAATTAACAGTTGCAACGAAATCAGCATTTGAAAAGTTTCGTCGAAAGGAGATTTGAGGTTTCAATGTCATCAGAGGAGTCGGAGTCATTGAAAGAAATCTGCGCGGGGTATATGGAGATTTTTCTTTTCGAGTTGACAAACTTATAAAAATGTTTATTATAGTATCAATAAGCAGTGAGGATTATATTAACTGAACGTATTTGCAATAACTCTGGTGATTTGGGTAATTAAATCTTTGGATTGCAGCAGATTTTGCGAAATAGTCGTAAGCTGAACCGCTTTTGATAAATTTTTTTTGTTTTTCCTATTTCGGTGGCACTTAGTTCCTTTGTTAAGCTATGGTCGACAATTGTTGCGAAGGCGAGGTTGTCTAATCGGAACCGATACAGAAATCGCTTCGTTTAATACATCGTAGAACGATAATAGTAAAGTTTTAATATTCCCAGCAAAAAAGTCAACCGTAACACGTGAAAGATGATATTTAAGCTGTAAGGCCATATTGTTTATTCGAGGAAGTTGGATTTGATACGTTAGAATGTTTCAACAGGCCAACGTGTCTGTAATCAAAGGAAGGAATCTTTTAACGGTGTGCAACTCGAATCGAAAGGACTAGATTAACTACCTAAGCATGACTGTTGTGCAAAGCAATTGTGGAACACTTTTGGTCTTATGACACACAATCTTGGAGTATTGCGAGCAGTTTCAACATCGATATTCTGCAGCGCTACCGTTAGCTAAACCGTTAAGATTAATCTCAGGAGCTCCATGATTTATAATTCTTAGGGCTTTAGGCATTTCCACAGTAACGAAAGAAACTGTCAACTTCCGTTCTCGATATTTTGATCGAATTAGTCATCATTCGAGCTTGCTTTCTATAGTTATATTATACGATGGAGAAGAGGCAAATTACCTGAAAATATTTCATACTTTAGACCTGCCATTCAGAAAATGAATGTAAATAAGCATATGCTATTAAATCATTATATAAGATTGAAATAAGCTTCACATATATATATCAGAATAAGTATACAAATTGTAAAGTTCTATTCTCAATGGAGATTAAAGTTAAGGCAAATTTAAGATTGGCCGATTTGCTCGTTATTGTAAAACAGATCGCAAATAAATTTACACATGAAAGAAAAAAAAAATTAAGAACGAAGTTTATATTCGGCGGATCGCACTATGCTTTTTGTATTCTACTCTCCCAGCGCTTCAATTTGACACCCATATCGTTGGTATTATTGAAAGAAAATTAATCCACCAGGTCGCGGAAAATGTCAAAAAAAAAATAAAATTTAATCGTTTGTAACTTTGTGTGGGCATGGCCGATTTTTTCTATTTTGACACGTAAAGAGTAAAATATTTCGTGCAGTAAATGTGGAAAATTTCAGCCTTCTAACTTTTATAATTACTAAGAAAAATGGAATTGCGTTCAGTTTACGCTTCATTGGGGGCGTCTGCTCCGAGTAATTTAGCCGATTTTCAATATCAACCTGAGTATAAAAACTTCCAATATTTCCAGTAAATTTGAAGTCGATATTTTCATTTTTGCGGCCAGGAGAATAGGAGAAACAGACGGACAGACGAACGTGCTTAAATCGATTCAGAATTTGATCCTGATGAAGGATACGTATACTAAGCGGGGTCTCCGAAGCTTCCTTTTGGGCCTCTCAGGGCAAATTAAATCCAGGGAATGGGCAAAATAATCTAAACACCTAACACTTACCCAATATTTGTTTATTGATAAAGTGTTGAGCAATCGTTCTCTTGTAGAAAAGCTGCAATTGTTCGCGGAATGGCTTTATAGAGTGTCCGATAAGATTTTGCATGATCGATTACTCTGTTTGTTGAAAGCATAAGCACTTTGAATTAGTGTAATTTTGGGCGTATGTACACGAAGGAAATTATGAAGCTTATCTCTTAGTAAGTCAGCAGTGTATCAACTTATGATTTACGCTGAATTTAATGATGAAATATGTTGAAGATTCTTGGCCGTTTTCCAAGCTTTCCTTTATGTATAGAGGATGTTTATGGATAAATCATCGCAGTTAGTTTTTCAGTTAAGCAATATTGTGAAAAATCGCAATTTCCCTTTTTGAATTTGCTGATTTTTGAGTTGCTATATAATATGAACGTGCACTTATGCCACCATGTACGGTTGCGAATGTATATTTACATGTAGTAATACATACAAAACAATGACAAAATTAATACAATTTTATGATTTGTTGTTAGATTTATGTAAATATTCGGCAAAAATTTCTTAATTACTATATATACACACATTTACCTTTAGAGTAAGATCGCATTAGCGTTATGTTGCACTCATTAAATTCATGCTGACAGAAATATTTATTTTATTAAAAAATAAAAGTAACAAAATTAAACCGCGTCATACCCAAGGATATCTGCGTTGTGCGTAAAGTATGCACATTTTAATTTCTTTTTTCCTTTTTAATAAAATTAAGTTAATGTCATGTAATCAACTGGAACATATGTACATAATTAAATTTATAACGGGCCGTTATATGTGTGCGATATTCTTATACATTTTTCTTCTTTCATATATACTTTATGTATACTTTATGCACATACTTTATAGTCAGCAAAAATATCTGCATATGCGCCCCATACATATATACTATTGTGTTCAAAAAGTAAGACCAATTTAATTTCATCTCCTTTAAATCCATTTATTATTTGAAATAAAATGCATAGCCTTCAACTTAGTCCTCCTCAGATAGTATACAACGTATCCTATTCCTATTCTCGTCATAGTCGATTTCCGAAACGGCCTGCAAAGCTTTCTGCGATCCAGATTGTATTTATTCAATCGAGTCAAAACGTTGCTCCCAGAATAGTCTTTTGAGTTTAAGAAAGAGCCAGAAGCCACATGACGTTACATTATATTAGTATGGTGAGTATGGAAGGGATGTGGGTTCAATTTTTAACGAAATGGTCTCGAGTTGTCTTTCCACAAATTTGGCTTCTTTTTGCGAATAGTTTCACGCAAAAGACGCATAATAGTCAAATAATATTTCTTGTTAACGATTTGGCCCGGCGGAAGAAATTCATAGTTCACAAGAGAGCTGGTAACATTATCTCGATCTTTGAGTGATTTTGGTGCGGTTTTTCCAGTCCTGACACGCTCCATTCGGATCGGTTGTTTCTGGATCTTATGGAGAGGCACAAGTGGCCGATTGGTAGTCGGATATCATCCCATCACAGATTTTAACGCGTCACTCTTTCTCAAAGAATTTGAGTGTTTTTGGTACCAATCGGAACCTGACGAGTTTCAGGAACAAAATATCTTTTTAAATGGCTGTGACTGATACGCGTTAAATGCCAACAGTGTCAGCAAGGTTCGTAATTGTTCATCGACGGTTTTTGACCATGGACTCTTTAAGTGTTTTGGCGTGACCTGCTTCGGTAGAGATTGAGGGTCGTCCGAGATGCTCCTCCTTGGACTTCTTTCAACTGTTTATAACACTTGTAAACATTTCCCTCGGGCAAGGTCTGCTCATCAAAAGCTCTCCGTAGCATCGTAAACATTTTTGCGAAAGAAATTTTATTTTGCAAACAAAATTTAATGCCACTTCTTTGGTTAACGAAATCATAGATTGCAAGAATAAGAGAAAGTACTTTTTGTGTCGTATAAAACCAAATGCAGCTGAAACACTAATGACGTTTATGATGCAAAATTGGACACAGATGTCTGTCACAGTGCTGCAAAAGTGTAAAAAAAAAAAAAGAAATACTTCTGATATTCGGTACATATTTCGCTTGAATGTTGGTCTTACTTTTTGAACACAGTATTATGTACAATATATATATATACTACATAGCTATAAAACTACTACAAAATATTTGAATTTAATAACGTTTTATTACAGTCGCTTTCAACGATTTTTATAATCATTTCATTCAAATCATTAATTTCTAAGTCTTCCTTCAATGTCTTTATGCGAACCAAAGATCATTTGTTATAGTTTTCATGAGATTAAACGCAGGGAAATATTTTTCCATATATTTTGTTGAATTTTGCATAAATTTTCGATTATTTGAAATCATTTATGCTTCATAAAGCTTAAATTTTTATTCCTCTTAAATGCTTATAATAATCGTATGCTTACGCTATTCCATCTCTCCATTTATATAGCGGAACGGAATATAAAATTTTAAGTAAATACAATAGTATTACGTTAATCAAGTTTATGGCAACTCTTGTTGCCCTACATAAAAATTTTCCATTATAATAGATAAGAGGAAAATTTCTTGGGGTTTTTCGCAAAATTTGGCTTTAAAATGACGCGGCTTTAGTGATGTAATCGCCTGCGAAAGATGAAAGTGCATAGATAATTAAAAGAAAGGAATGTCAATGTGTTTCTTGATGCAGTCGATAGTAAATATTGTTTTGCAAATGACCATGATTTCACAATATTACTACGATGAAGTCGCTCTTGCTTCTCGGATTTGTGAATACATTCACAGTGTTTTTGGTGCAAATGAAATGAATGGTTGAATGAAATGAATTTACCAGCAAACAAAGAGGCCGCAGGGTGCATTCCTGAAATTTCGATATAAAACATGCATTGCTCTCTGATTGACTAACCGATGACACACTTTCAAACATTGAGAAAGACTGGCATCGAATTTCATCTTATGGCATAAGAGCAAAACTAAACATCGACGACAGGATGTAGTTGTGAAGAATTTGCATAAGGTTGAGTGCAAAAAGACATCCGATATGTGGTAATCGTCCAAGCTAAAAGTGGAAAATTTAGCAGGCGATGAAAAGTGGGTCGCATATAAGAATAAAGTGCAAATATGTCTAGTGGGCCAAACGGATTAAGCTGCACAAACATCGTCGAAGCTCGAATTAACGCCATGTTGGATAACAATTTGTATTTGTTTTTAGAATTAAAAGAAATCGCGCACCGTACGCTTCTACAATCTGACTGTAATCTACATGGTCAATAATTAATGAGATTGAAGCGCTCGATAGAAAAGGCCTGATGTGCCGCCACGACAATACCAGATTACGCATATATATATATATAGTAACCAAGGAAAAATCGAAACACCTCCTCTTGGAAGATTCCACGCATCCTTTGTATTGCCCGGACCTTCATTCGTTCAACTAGTATTTGAGCAGAACTCCCTTCACGGTGGAAAATTGACTTGAAATGGAGCCTGTGAAAGTTACGTGCATGGTGCTTTTACGAAAAGTTTCTCTTACCTATTATTGTATGATTGACGTTCATTATGTGACTTTTAATTTGTTTTGCTATGTAATTAATAAATAATGAAATCAATATGCTGCTTTTTCATCCATGGACGTGTATTAATTTAATCAGAAGACTTGCACGACCTACTAATAAACTTCAGAAACTTAAAAGTTGTATATATACACTTGATCAGGATCAAATTCATTTAAACATGCCTATTTGTCCATCTGTCTGTCCATTTAATATCTGCGGTAGATGTTCTCCTCGGCTTCAAATTCGACAAAAACATTGCAAGTTGTTGCAAGAAGGTTAATATTGAAAATATGCCAAATCGTGTGAGGGCGACATCCACAGTACAATGTAAAATGAGATTACTTTGGTTTTCAAAAACAAGGAAATGAATACTTTGCTTACTATTCATAAATTGGAACGATAAATATTTGCATATTTTATTTTAATGTAAAGTGCTGGGTTCAAAATATTCGGCCACAGTTGAATATAATTTTCTTTTTACTATTATCAGTCCCCCCAGTCCCCAAAGTGGTGCCTTAGGATTTTGTAGAAGCAGATTACTATCGGTCGCTATTTATTTAGCATCTCTACCTCTCTAGGGTTGGCAAAGCGGTCGCAATACAACTCGAGGCTGTGTATTCACTATTCTTGCCGTAACTTGGGTAGAGACCACGATTATTATAAACCCTTTAGTTTACGCATTCGAAGTTCAAATTATTCTGCCGACCTCTGATATACATAATACCAGATTAATTTACTGCTTAGGCTTTGCATTTGGGATAACGGTAGTTATAGTCTATTTAATATTGGCCTTGGGGCCACGAAAATAAGGATCGTTTGAGAGATATCTTAGACTTTTGACGAGGAATCTGTAAATCAACTTGGAGGTAGAAGGATTTGAAAACGAAACTGGGTCGCTATAAACCATGCGGATACCATGAAAACGAATACGGCCTTTTTTTTGGGAAAGGAGAAGATTTGTCGCTATTTAAGGGTAAACGGTACCTATATAGTTTGAAAAATTAGCCCCGCCCAAGCCCCAAGTCTTATCGGGGAATTATAAAGCGTGAATCAATTGAACGCATCCAGCAGCTTCATTTCAACTAATTTGACAGGCTGGAGCGTGACGGCAAGTTCATGACAGAGGTAAGTACATTTCGCTACATTTCGTTATCATATCGTTAAGACTAAGATGCTTACTTTTTTATATTTTTAAGCGGAGGGAATGGCTTTGAGGAGACTACACGTGTCGACACACATAGCTTTTTTAAGGACATTCGCTATTTTGCTTATTCCAATCACTCATAAAAATGTTGATTGTTGCTTGTTAACATGAAATTACGGCAAACGAAAATCGAAGGATACTTCTTGTTGGTTATAATGTGTATGAAATTTCTTCTTATTTACGTTGTTACTTTTCCTTCTGAAGCTGCCTTTTAATAGCTGAATAGCCAACTGCTTTTCAAAGCGCAGTCGATTTGCTAGTCTTTCTTCTCTATGGTAACTTTTGTTCTCCAATTGATTTTTCGCTAGTCAACTACAACAGTTTTATTTTGTTTTTTTAATTTTAGGCCAAGTCAAACTAATTTAGGTTGATGTAACCCATTCGAGCAACTAATAAAATGCTTATTGAAAACCATGACTTTGCTTATTTACATCAATCTTTTGTAGTTTAGCTGTTTTTTTGTTTTTCGTTTTTTTCTTTCGAAAATCCACATTATGAACGATAACAATTTATGGACAAAATGATGAACGATAAATTATCCTCTCTTAACTTGCATTTCTGCAATATTTTGAGCTATTCACCGCATTTAATGCGCATCAATTTCTTAATGAATGTTAAGTCAAAATGTTTGTGTGAACAACTTTGCAGTCAGTCAGTTCGGCATTTTCATTAAGTAAATTCATTAAAATGCATGATAAACGTCAGAAAGGAACGCAGTTGGTTAAGTTTATGCCAATTTAGATTTATCCAAGTCCTTAATAAATATTTCTTTTAAATGTCGATGCAAATTTCACTTCATAGACTTATGGGTGATTCAAGTAATGAAAGCATCATTACCAATAAGACAACTTTTTTTTGGGCCATCATTAATCTCCTGCGAACGGCAGAAATGTCGACAAAATTAGAAAACTGGAGATCGAAAATCGCTTCAAAAATTAACAAAGGAACAAAACGTATCTTTTAAATCCGTTTATAATATTGTGGCGGATATTATGACACCACAACCGCATGCTCTCCGCTAATGTTCCTTTTGCGAAAAAGTCGCACGTATGCACCGCACCTAAGCGAGATAGCACATTTTGAGTAGTAGTGATCGCGGAACAGCAATGATCTTTTCGCGGAGTACTTATCGAGTCGCTTAGAGTTACCTGGAAGTGGTAGCATACGATAACTCGGAAAATCCCGGGAGGCTTAGTTTGTAATTAAAAAAAAAAAAAATCCATTTCTAATGAATAATTCCAAAAAATATGCCAACTGCTCTTTATATTACCCGTAGTCTGGCAATTAATCTATTAGCCTTGTATGAGGAAATAGTTTTCCACTTTCGAATCCAAGTTATTTAATGAATTTTAGAGAGTTTGTAAGATTATTATAATTTTTTTTCAACATTATTTTATGACAATGTTCAAGTATCGGTTTCAATCTGGTTAACCGATAATCAGGTTTTTGCGCAAATCATTATAATCAAATCAATTCAAAATGTAGTGTCGGATATTCTAGTATGTATGTACTTCGTGGACTCTTTCCTGGCTAGTTTTATGTGAAATTGTGAACGTGAACAGATTGATCGTTTAAAGTCCGTTCGCGATATGACTTAATATTGATCATATACACCCTGAGAGATTATTAAAAACATATTTCGCAATTAAATGCTTATTATTAAAGATTTTTACTGTTTAATTCTTAATAAATCTTAAATAAACTGTCAAGTTAATTAAAAATAAAAAAATAAAAATTATACGTAATCAATTTTCTTTTGTTTGTTATTTTATGCAATAAATTTATATTATTGAGTTAAACTCAGTTCGTTCATTCATATATTCGCTGCCTTTGCTTTATTTTTATTTCATTTTTCAGTGCAAGTAGAAAAAGCTGTATGGGCCACGAAACACTTTATATGCATGCATAATATATATAATCATATAAACGTTGATATGCATATTACCAATACTTATAATAGACGGTTTAAGGCTTAAGGCGTAGGGCCAGAGATTTTAATAAACACAAACTGATTTTTCGCAAGTACTTTTGTTTACAACCTCGCCTGTAATTATGCAGCAGTTTTTTACTGTAATTAAATTTTCGTTTGCAATTTGAAATGTCTATGCTTCTGTGGGAGAGACAAAGAGAGAGAGAGAGAGAGAGAGAGAGAAAAAGAGACAGTGTGCGTGTGTGTGTGTGTGTCTATATGTGCGTATTGTATGCATCGAATGGCTGCAACAATAACATCAACGGTGACAGATGACCATGCATGGACCATCCATGGACGAAAGAGTAGCTATTGAGATAATATTCTGTAGCTGCTGTTTACGATATTGTTGGCAATGGTGTAACACAATTTTAAAAATTTATATATGAATATTAAGGGAACATACACACACAGGCATTTATATGGCTTGTTGTATATGTTTTATGCTTGGTCAGGCGTTTAACTCGACCACGGTTTTATGCCAACACTATCTGCTGATGCCAATGTTGTTGTGTTTTTTCTCTTCTTTTTTACTTTTTGTTGTTGTTGTCTTCAATGCGATGTCATTAAGCTTTTGCTAGCGCATTGATGAAAATACAGTAGTGACCAAAAACGTGGGTTGTACCAATTATGGATACCAAAGTCATAAAAACAGTTCAAAGAAAAAAACGTGCTATTACTTTATTTATATACGCAACATCTTCTTGCAGACCACTGTAAATATATGAGCAACATATGCTCATTTATTTATGCTATTACGCTCAAGTTACTGAATAATTTCTACGTTAAATGCGAATTTAAATAAAGTTTATGCTACGCTTAGTCTTATTCAAGTTGAGAGACAGAATACATAACTTATCACTTACATTGTACTAACTTATTACTATATACTATTATACTAATTGTAGGGATGAACCCAATTGGGTTTTATGTGCAAATGATGCATAATTATAGTTGAATAAAGAATAAAAAATTGTTCCCTGCATTAAATAGATCGTAAGTCAAAATAAATCATATATTTGCAAACTAAAGGATTTACTCTATATACAGAGGATCGAAAGTTGCAGTGATGCATAATAAATCTTTGAAGCATAAGAGCGTTTTCAATTTTAAATCTTTTCGATATCCTCCATCGAATCTTGTGACAATTATGAATGGTATGCTTTCGTAATTATCGTTTGTCTTTCAAAACAGAGAGAAAATGGATCGAGTTAACTGTTTTTTTTTTTTAAATACTGGAGACCTAAAACGATTAACTATTTTCTCAAATGATTTCAAATTGTTCAGTCGAACTGCACTGATATGTATGAAGAAGTGTTTTGAATGTAAATCTTTCAAGAAAGAGGTGAACAAATTGCTTTAGCGATGATGACAACTTCAGTTTCGCAGAAACATGTATGTATGTTTATGGAGCGATATTATTTTTATCTATCTACTGGCCATTTATTAAATGGCTTTCAATCTTCGACTGGTTCGTCTTATGGACCGCACAATAGCATAAAATTTCGCAAACAGTTGGCTTAAAATTTTGTGATGTTCATTAGTTCAATTATTGTATTTGCTCGCAGATTGACGCGATTAAAGCATTTCTTTTTTGCCTTCATGGCGGTTATTCAGGTGTGCGCAATAACTTAAATTGTCATAAAATTTCGTAAAGTTTAGTTTCTTCTCTTTTTCCACTATTAAGTTGATTTTTTTGTTTTTTTTTTTTCGGCGTTAAAGAAATCAAGTAACAAAAATCATTTCATTTTTACTGGCACATTAATCCCATGTTAAGGCATTTGAAGAAATCGTCTGACACTTGTGCTGATATGGTTGCATTTATGTCTCGTAAGCATCACTGCTATTACTACCGACAATGAAGATAACGAGTCTTGCGTCTTGCTTTCTTTCTTCTTCTTGCTGCCGCGTTAACGTAAGTACATTTATTCCTTGAGATTGAAATAAAAAAAATAAAATAAATAAAAAAAACAAGACAGGGAGAGAAAGACAAAAATATAATATATATGTATATGTGTAAACTTTTTTTCTATTAATACAAAACTAACGATGACAACGACCTCAATGAAACGTTAGTTGGCGGAGAAGACTAGTTAAAAAAAATCTGTTATCATCACTTTTTAGGTTTACTGACGTCGGTATAAATGAATGTCTGATATTTTATTGTCATCAAACAGGGAATAATTTGGTGAAATGTGTGGAAAAATATAAAATAAAAAAGGAAAATAAGAAAAAATTCAGAAAAACTATTTGTTGCTTGCTTTCCACATCTAACTCTCGATGTTTGCTGTTCGAAATTTTGTTACTTTTCCATTTCTTTTGTATTAATTTGGTGCATGCATTCCTCATAGTCCTTCAATTCGAAACAATAGCAATAAGAATAACAATAATAACAACAAAAACAATAAAAACAACAACAACAACAAGTACCAATAGCAGTAATAACATTAACAATAACAATAAAAATAATAGTCAGTGTAGCAGTGATGCAGGCTCCTGCCATACACGGTAAGCTCTCCTTGCCTTGGTTGGCGTTCAATTTTTTACTTTTAGTTTTTTTCCTCTCGCTTTTATTTGTTTGGTTAGTTGTTACAACTGTGAATTGCGCTTGTTATCGATAAATCATGTAACCATTATTTATGTGTCGTTTTGTTTGTCCCTAAATGTTCACATATATGTACGTTATGTTACCTATATAGACATAAAGATACATAAATTTATATATGTATGTATGTATGTACGTGTGTATGTATATAGATTTGCCATTTGAAACGAGGGAATTTGCAATGTCTTGTTGTGCCCTTTGGCTATATTATCATACTCGGGACTGAAAGGTAAAGGTCTACTCAATTTTTCTTTCCGCTTGTAACATTTAAAGATAAACATTTTCCGAGATGCTTTATGCGTATTTTCTTGATATTCGAAGGTCGAATTTGAAAATGGTTAATTTTTTCTGTGTAAAAATATTTGAAAAGAAACATAAAAGCGATTTAAATAAATATCGTTTATATATTGCAAGCTACACTTTGTGTCTATAACGGGCATTGCGGGCATTGCGGCAGATTATATTTTTCGAAAAATCCATCGTGTTAATAAATATTTGAATATTTAACCATCGGACCAGTGTACAAAACAACTCCATCGACCACCTGACACACCTATATTTGATCATATCTATTTGGGTTGAAGTGATGAATCTCAAGAATTCATCCTCTCCCGGTTGCTTATTTTTAAATTATATTCTACAGCGAGTATTGAGTTTTAAGGCTCCCTTTTAAGTTTCGTAGAAACATGGTAATTATTTCATCTAAAGATCATTCGATTCGCTAAAATTTGTCAATTAAGAAAGGGTATGCTTTCATATATTTATCTTAGATCGCGATGGGTATGCAAGATTCGATTTGCCTCAATATAGATTTTTAACGCATTGCCATTCAACGACTCCTGTTTCTTCTAGCACCTACCCTTGAAGCCTGCTCTCCTTCTTTTTTTCGCTCGTTGGCAATATCTAGAAGTATGAATCCTAGAGACGTTATAGTCATATCTCCTTTTGACTCGTTTGTCTATTGCGATTGCAAACGTTGAAAGTTTGTATATTATTTTCTGATTGATGGGTCAAAGAAAGGCCTTGAAAATGGGTGGAATGCGCTCACGAAAAGTTAGATAATTGAACTTGTAACCTACGGTGTATACTGCAATGCGTAACTTTTCACAAACATTTGCAATCAGTTTTGATCGGTTAATTGATATAAAGATAATTAGCGAAATAATTTGGATTTATTTAAACCGATGGGTATCAAAAAGTCGCTTCAAAGCGAATACAAGCATCTTACTTGCCTTCTTTTAGTTGGTAACATACGATGTGTATTTAGTTTACTTTTGCCTTTTTCCATTCTTCCTTTCTTCCTTTTTTGAGAACATATGCCAACTTGGTATACAAAAATTTATTCGTTGCCCCTCTACGTTTTCTATGGATGCTTTGTATATTGTGCATTTTGTTTTTCTTTTTTGTTTATTTTTAGAAAATCTTTTCTTTATTTCAAATTATTTATTTGTTGTTATCTACTTTTCTTCCTTTTTTTTGCAGTTTTTTTCCAATCGTTAATTCAGTGTCTGGTAGGACCACTGGCAAATAGTTTTATTTTCTTTTACAATATTTGTGGTGAAATCGATAAATTGACAAATTGTGCAAATGTGTTCTCACATATGTAAGAATATGTACGCGTGTGTGTATATATATTCTTTCTTATTTTTTTTTATTATTATTTTAAAAGAGGTGTTGGTAATTTGTATTTTAGATGCAGCTGATGCTTTGACTATAAATTGCTACGAATTCAAAGGGTGTGAAGAGTTTTGTGTTTTCCTTTACTTTTTTCGCATTTAAAGTGAAATTATTCAATTTTCTTAAAATCAATGAAATATGGTAAAGAATATATGTATATAAATATATGTATACATCTAAAGGAAATATTTTTCATTTTCGCTTTTTACGTTTTAAAATGTAGATAACCGTTTGGTAATAGTTGGGTGAAATCTCGCTGAATTCTGATTTCTCTCGTAACAAAGCGAAAAAGAGAAAAAAAGACTTGAAACTTTAAAATTGTTTAATGGTTCATTATTTACTTAATAAATACGTTCTGATGTTATTGAATGCCCTTAGGTTTCTTAAAATTTCTCTTTAATTACTTGTTTTTGGTTTCTTTCCAACAAACCTATATCGTCATATATTTTTGCGTACGGCGTATGAGCAACATATTACTGATTAAAAGAGTTCCCATATATCGATCACTATAAGCATATTGGTGCGAATGCAAACATAGGTGCCCAGTATGTACGTATGTATATGTGTACTTATTTGCAATTTCATTTAGCAAACAAAACCTTGACTAATTTGATTTCAAAAGGAAAAAGAAAAAAGTATTCAACAAATGAAACTCATTAAATGTAACAAACAGTTACAAGGAAAGAAAAAAAAAAACAACAACAACAACAACTACAAAGAAATAGACAAATATTAACTTTCCTTATTGGTAAGTTTGAAATAGAAAATATAAAATAAAAAAAAAAGGAATAGTCGGCGTAGGCCGACATTTCATTGCAAGATTGAGCGTTGATCGAGGCACCCAATATATCCAACAAATATCGTCTTGTACGTGTGCTACAAATTATTTTTATGAAAGCGGCATACTAAGTAATATTGTGATAACTTTGTGTCAAAGTACTATTTCTCTGGGTGGTTTTCTGGCTTCAAAATATCAAAAGGGACCAACGATTGGTAACATTTTGGAGAGTAATGTGGTCACCATTTCTCCATAATACACTCATACATTTTGAACAAAAAGATGTCTTAAAATGGTTGCATATATTATTGTAATTTATAGCATACACCTGAACTCAATTAAAGTCCTGATTTAATGGCAAGTTGTTAGGCAAGGTAATTGTACAAACTGAAAACTATATGTATACAGTTACATTATTTGAGTATGATTTTTCAACATTTGGTGTAAATGTTTCTTTTTATAAAATGCAAATTTATTTAAAATTTTCTTGTTGCAAAATTTAACGATCGAAAAGTTACCAACTTTTGCTTATGGTGTTTTGTCTTTTCCCAGATAAGTTGTGGGTCGTTACATGGAGGCAGGTCTGGCAACAATCCTCATTCGGTAGAGAAGCTACCAGTTCAAATTGATGATCATTGCATTGGTTGCTTTTTATGGAGACGGATGGATGGACTACAACTTTTTTTGGCTGGAACCTTCACTGCGTTTGCACTCGAAGTCAAGTCGAAGACCTTTCTGAAGCTTCATTTGCATCATTTTATGCCAGTTAAGTACAGATGTGTCTGTGTGTTTTACGTCTGCAGCTGACATGAGTCTTAATCAGACGGGTTGCCTATAACCATCGGCAATCGAGGTGAGTTGATTGACGACCCCTCAGGGAGAAAGACAATCCCCATTGAATTGGGCCTTTCTACCCTGAAGTACCGCAATAGAAGATGGCTGTGGGCCAAATTCTCGCTGAGTGGTCTACGTCGAGGCCTATCTAAGCACCTCTTCAATAGCTCCCCGCGAGACTTTGGGGTAACCACAGCCACCACGAATACTCCCCGAAGGGCCGTACCCAGCAGTCAGGCAAGAAGGCATTCTCCGGCATTCCGATGGGTTGTGTGCATCTTCCTGCCAGAGCAATCCAACTTTGGGCAACCTGACCCCCGTGGACACCCTTTAATTTCTTGGCTTATCGTTCAAACCAGAACTTACACCAAGCTATACAGCTTTGGGTGATCTCATACTGTACGCTTTTTGCTCTTGCCTTCGGACTCTCCACACGTCCCGGGCGGCCCAGCCTGACTATCCTTCCTCAAGGAAAATAATGCTTCCAAGGTTGTCGTCGCACAGAACACACACCTATCTGTGTCCCAGCCCACTTGGTATCGCTGGCCATCATTAGATGACCTCCACCAAGAGAACCTAATAGGGAAAGAAATGCTTCCTTTTTATTAAAAAAGAAAAGCCCCGTCCGACTAGACCCCTTCCGCTTTCCAATGAGAAAAACCTATTGCTAGGTTATAGATAGAAGCCTTAAACCTTTCTTAGTCATTGACTGTGCGACTCTTAAAACCAAAGGAAACTAAAAAGCCATAATGCAGCAGAAAATGTTTATAGGGAGCACCACAAAGAGGTGAAGGTTTCGGCACATCTATGGGTGAACCAATTGATCCCATAGTTTCATTTTATGCCAGTTAAGTACAGAAAAACCTTCAGTGCTTTGATGTTGTCTTGTTGCAAAAAACTCAAACTTGTGTTGTACAAGTACTAACGTCCAAGTTGTCTATAGCCAAAAACGAGCGTAAAAGTGGTTCTACAACCCACCACTTTAAGACTTTAGGAATTAAGAAAGAAGAAAATATAAGTAAAAATGTTTCTTTATTAAGTGTGAACGCATGTTATTCGAAGAAATTAATGAAAAATGCCTTGAAACTGAGATTGTTGTTCTATGCAAAGTTTTGTCGCCGCAATCGTGATTTAAACAAAAAGATGACCATCCAAAAGCGCGAAGACTTGATCGATAAATCGAATCCGCGTGTCTTTTTACATATTTCATACGACCTCCGAAGGACTTGTCTACGTTATCCATTGTACATACATCCGGAAAAAGTTGTGCGGTAGGAATAATGCGTAAATATGTTGAATTATTCCAATGACGCCGCATATTCTTAATACCATAAAAGTCAATAAAAATTAATTATTCATAGTGTTTAGTGTGGACGCAGTTACGTCGTAAAATGTTTGTATAGGTTGTAAACAGGAATACATGGATAAACAGACAGACAGACATCAGATTGATCGACGGGCAGACAGACAGACACGCTAAGAATTACTTTCTGCATCTATTTCAAGTTCTTTCAAGTCCCTCCGTCCGCGCAAACTGAATAGCGCATAATACCTTGGGTACATATAATCTTGATCAGAGTGAATATTGAAATCGATTTAGTCATGTCTGTTCATCAGTCTATTCAAATTATGGTCATGCAATTTAATGAATCGTAAATTAATTCCATATATATCGGGTTAAAAGCGAAATGATTGTTGAATGGCGAAGCATTTACCAATATTTGGCATTAATATATATACATAGGATTGCATTAATAGAATTTCATATAACACAAGTAAGCGTCATTCATCCTAAGGAATATTCATAAGAAATTCTGTTTTGAAAACAATGTATTATAACCAAATATACATATGCTTAGTCGCTTACTTTTCAGATGTATTATAGTCATATAAACGTATATATGAATTCGTTTGTCAATATTAATTTAATTGTTGTTATAATACATTAAATTACTATATCTTTGTCGGTTTGGTGTTACAAAACAACATATGAATTGTGAATAAACATAATTTTCTCTAAAATCGTACAAAATCTTAGCTAACAAATACTGATCAAAAGTTTGCAATAAAATGCAGACAAATATACTCCATAACATATATACCTAGAATTGTCGGCTTATCTATCGATTAGGGTTGGTAGCGTCTACCGAATAACCGATAGCGAACTAAGCATTATAGGGCCAATATGTTGTAAGTATATGGTTACCTCAGCTATGGTTATCGTTTTATTAAAAGGTAGTTTACTGCCATAACGCCTTAACTGTTTGCCTAAAGGTAAAAACGCATAATTATTATGCTCATACACTGTACTGTGAATAGAAATGAAACGATCTTTTTGGAACATGCATTGCATTAGGACATGAAATACTTGTCAATTTTTTGACAGACGGCACAGAAGAAAATGGATAATAAAAAAATGAAATTTTGTTTATTGTCTAAAGAAATGTTTTTTCTTTTTTTTTTAATTGACTACTAAAATCTTCGTTTACTTTGCAATAGAGTTAAAGGAAATTTTTTTTTGCTTATGTTGAGCAGAAACTAGTCTTTCGTTACATACAATATTTATAGCTAACAATGTGCTTAGTAGAAACTGAGTAAGGACTAGTAATATAATGGGTTGTTCGAATAGATGGATGGATAGATAGACTGCATGCCAAAATGACTGACTTGTCTAACATTTTCTATGCACATGTATGCAACGATGCTTGCCCGAATTTATAATGGTTTTCAGTTGCTATTTTACTCCACATTTTCTCTGCCCTGCATTCCTTAGTTAGTTGTTAAGTTAGTTAGTTTTTAATGTGATGTTTGCCTTGAGCATATTGTAAAGGCTTCATATGTTCATAAATGAATACCTGTCAGTAATCTGTGATGTTCTACTCGTCATCTCTATAGATATATAGTTTCTACCTCTTAGCACTATAACATTGTTCGATGCACATAAACAGATGTAGTTATGCAAGATGCGATTTCATAAACTGAAAAGTAATTCTTTGAGTGAGTTTGAACGTGCGTATGTTCGTAATAGTATGTGAGAGTATGTGCGTAAATTGAAAATTTTCAAAATTTGAATTTTTATTTGCAAACCGCTAGGAAAGCCGAAAAGCACAGTTGGTCATCTTAGGCTGTGTGTGGGCAAGTGAAAAACTGTGCCGCAGCAGTGCTAATGATCTACGAGCATTGTTTGCTGTATAAAGTGATAAACGGAGAAAATGTGTTAGAAGGTAACCCTCATCAAGTTTACATCAAGAATTCTGTGAGCTCGTACTTATGCAATGTGTTTAGTGTTTGCATCAATCGTTTCAATGAAAAAGTTTAGAAATTTATTTACTCTTGTCTTTTGCTGCTTCTTCTAAAGTGTATGCACGGAATATAACAGTTTGAGTGGAAAAACAAAGCTAGTTCTCATATTGCACGAACCGAAGACAAACTGAAGTTAGAGTGAGTAAACTTGTATTCAATAATCTTTATAGAGGTTTCGATGCGAATACGGATATGTGTATGATTTTATTTGTTATCTCTACACTTGTGTTTACTCTAAGTTAACATCTCTCTTGCTAATATTTACATGTAGAGGTGAATGTATACCATTGTGAAGCGAACTTGTTAGATGAAATGGTGTTCTTTGTGCAAAATTTTCTTCTGGTCTGTTTTCGACATGTTTTAATTAATTTTCTTACAGATATATATATATATATATATATATATATATATATATATATATATATATATGTATATGTATATTCAATGTGTTTGTTTTCTTAGTAAAATAATAATTTTAGTTCAAAAAAGATTTTATTAAAAAAAAGAAAAATAAATAAATAAATAAAAAACAAAACAAGTTTTTTTTAACATATTTGAGAAAGAAGAAAAGTTTATTATTAAAATTGTAAATGAAGTAAAAATAACATAAAAATAAAAAAATTAGCGCGATTTTGAACGAATCTTTTCATTTCTCTTATCCCATATTATTCTGAAAAGCTTTTTGCAAATGACCGGAAAAATGAAACTTTAGTTTCGCTGCAATCTCTTCTGATTGTTGAAAATTTAAATAAATCGGGCTATCTAGACTATCGAAGGCCATCTATTCCATTTTATCATAAATGTGCCTGTGTGTGTGTGTGTGTGTGTGTGTGTGCGATATAATTTATTAAATTTCCTTACAAAGATATTTACTTTCGAGATTAACTAACGAATTTTGGAAGACATTTTCAATAGTCTTGAGACAATTATGGGGTAATAGTCTATTAAATTTCCGCTAACGCTTAAAGCATACGTATAAAACTATAGAAGAAATTTATTTCAATGCTTTCATATATTTTTAATCCACGGATTACGGATAAAGGTAGAAATTTTTATATCCTCAAAAATATCCGCTATTTATGTAATAAATATCGATACCATGCAAACAAATCAAAAATCACTCTATATGTTAGAGAAGATCGTATATTAAGCACTTGTATCGTTACTTTAATAAATAAAAAGTTGAATTTTTTTCATCTAAACGCATGTAATTTGCTCAATTTTTTTTCTAATAATTTTTAATTCCAGATAAACAAGAGTGCTTTGTAACGAATCGGACATGATCAGTCAGGTGTTGCAAAGGCGTTATGATCGTTGAAAGATACTATGGTTTGAAATTCACATCCGATTGCCCATCAATCGTAATAATAATGTTTAAGTAACTATTTCAATGCATTTATATGCAAATAAATACGATTATTATTATTTTCATGACATATATATATATATATTTTAGTTTTATTTTAATATCTAGAGATGCTATCATATCTTTGACATATGTTCGACATATGAGTCTGTATTAAAATAAAAACAAACTTTAAGATAATTATATTAAATTATTTCAATTGCGCAAGCAATTTTCAGTATGAATATAGCAATAGTTAGTAACTAATCAAATACAGAAGAAATTTTAACTAAACATTTTATTTTACACATTCAATGATGAAGAAAATATTATCGACATTTGCGTTTAGGTATATGCAGTCCTGACCTTTTTCCTTTAACATTTGAATAGCTGTTAGTTCAGTTGTAGATTAGATTGCATGTAACTTAAAAATGATTTAGTGAATGAAACGAAGGAACAGTTTCTTTCAAAAATCATTTTCCTCAAGACTTCCAGCTGCCAGCTGCTTTATGCGATTGACGAAAAATTCTTGCTATATAGAACTTTTTTTTTAAGCGTACGAAATTCAGTGATAGACGAACTGGGGATTTGGTTTAAAAAAACTCTCGCACACACTTTTAAATGTTATCAAACGATTCACAGGGTTATATATAATATATATATATATATATATATATATCTTCACTATTTATTTTCTAAAATATTGCTTTGTAATCATATTTATTTATATTGCATTAATGGTGGTTCGGCTTATTTCCACGAGTTGAACTTTTTTATTATTAGCCAACTTGGAACACGATTTAGTTAATCTTTTTCTTTCTATTTATCAATGTACACTTGATAGTTTGGCACAAATCTCTTAATTGTATTTGAACTTTTGATCATTTTTATTTAGTTAATTAGGCATAAAATATTTATTCACGATACTTAAATCATCATTATAAGTTCATTTTTCCAAAATAATAATTTTCAAAAAGTGTTATTAAGCAAAGGTTTAGCATATGCTTTCATAATACGTAGTAGTGGCAAAACCACATTATGTTAGAAAAATTGCCGATAAGATATTGTTTTGTTCTTGTTTTCTTATTATCTTAATTCGCAAGATTTTATTACGACTGAAGCTAACTGAATGAAGACATTCCCTGATTGATTGGTTCATATTAAAAAAAAAAAAAGTTTTCCAAGTTTTAACATAAAATGTCAATAAATCATAAGAAGGACCCACGGATATCGAGTCCAAGAAAAATCGATGTTATTTTTAGAAACGACGCAAACGCGAACGCGAACGCGAACAACGCCTTTCGAAATTTTGTATGAAATCAATTATTTATTTGATAGCAACAGGATTTTTGATGAGATAATTTTGTTAGTTTCAAAACAGTGGACAAATCCGTGAAACATTGCTTTTGTTACACTGTTGGCTAAGAAACAATACAATTCCAATTCAGCATTGGCTTGAAATATGTTCATGAAATTCTTCTCGTTGGTTTGCCGACTTAAAGCGAGGTGGTGCGTGCACCGATGATGCCGAAAGCATTGTCTGCATAAAAGGTATGCTTAAAAAAAAAGGAATAAAAATTAATTCTAAATAATCGAAAAGTGAAGTTGTTGAAATAACTGATGCCCTAAATATATAAAATAATAGGTTAATTATTGCATGAAAAGGTAGTTTTGCGAATGTGTACCGCGTTTACGCGCCGTGAAAGAAATGCATCATGTCTCAGTGCACGATTTCATTTATTGTTCCGTTCCCCGAATTCTCCAGGTCTTGTATCTAATGACTATTTTTTTTGTTTGCAAATCTCAAAGGTATGCATCAGAGAAAAAAGTTGATTGAAATGATGAGGCGGTAGTGAACAGTTGCGTTGTTAGAGAAGTACCGAACTCATTATATCATTCTTCAAAGAGACTTGGTTGAGGAATGAAATCGAACTTTTGTGGGAAAACGTATATTTAGTTATGTTTTTTATAGTTAGGCGTGGAAATTATTGACCGATATACTGTATAGGTTTTTTTTTTACGCTACTATAACAGTTGCTCCATTATTGACAATATTATATTATATTTATCTATATTAAAGCAAGCAGATACTAGTAGTAGTAGAATGAGAAGAAAAAACGACCAAATAGCTTAGCTATTGTTCACACATGGTATATGTATGCGTAGAGTATATGCATACTTGCGGTTAGAGTGCTGTCAGCCTGTTGTCATCTCTCCGTGACAGACGTATTAGAAATTCGCTTTTAATGGGTGACTGCTTAACATGAATAGAATCGACCGACAACAGCGAGTTTATGAGTTTTTGAAACCATAGCTGTGATGGGTGCTCATCATTGACGCAAAGATAAGTTTATTTGTGTAGGTATGTGATTGTTTTTTAAAAAGTTTGTTGTCATGGTTTCATTCCGATAAAAAATTTCTCTTACAAATAAGCACACCCACATTTAAGGACCCTTTTGCACTTTTTACATCAATTTTTCACTAGAAAAACTGCAGCTTTTTTCACTGCTTTTTAAACATTTTTTTTTAAATGAAAATCGCAAAAGCGTACGTATCTCTCACCTGTTGGAAAATATATTCAGTTTATCGTTGCTTTTGGTAAATCAGTCAATTACGGTACGATATAATGAATGAGTCTCTATTACTGAATCATTTAAAAAAAATGTTCATTATTTTCTATTAGTTTTTTTAAAACTATTTCCCTTTTTATATATTTTTACTCCGTTTTTTTTTTTTCTCGTATTTCTTTTGCTATCCTTCCTTTTAATATATTTATTTTATCTAATTTTTAATATGAATATAATTTTGTTATTTTTAATTTAGTATTCATGTTATGTTGTACCACAAGTTTTCCTTTGGTTTGAGTTGTTGTTTTACTCTTTATGAAGTGTATCATAGATGCTTTGTAAATATATTTGCCGGAGTTTTTACTTTGTGAATAGTTAGCTATTTTCTTAGTAAATTCATAGTTGCCTAGATTTAGTTTCTCTTTCTTTTTTTCGTTAGTTTGCTTTATTCTTTTCTGGTTAGTTGTCCTGGTAACATTAATTTGCAGTTTATCCACGTGTACATTTCTACATTTTTGCTAATAACTTTTTCATTAGTAATGAAAGGAATGCAGGGATGAACGTATAAAAACATATATACATATATTCATGCATATATACGTATTATAAATGTACACATCCACATACATAAATAGATAAAAACACAGATATACAGAGCTAAGCTCAGGCTACTGCGGAGGTCGCGGTTAACAGATTTTCCTTGAATAACACATAAATCTGAACATATTTGCTTGTTTGTGTGCGAATAACCTCACTAAGAGTAGTACATGAGGTGACGCAGAAGTCTCTCGAATTCCGCAAGTCTTAGGCGACAGTACGTGTAGGCCCATCTTCAACTATACGCGCAATACTCTTGGAATGGCAACGATGGATTCTTATAGCTAAGCATGACATGACCGAGATGACCAAATGAAGCCTACATGAAGTAAGCATCAAGACCGAGCGCGATAAAGCATTCCTTCCTATCAATGCTGTATGACCAGCACAAATGGGAACCGCTTAAAATTTTTGCCGCTAATATGTTGAAGAAAGAGAGAATTAAGGAGCATTAACGTAGATCGTAAATAGTTCCTAAACGGAGGCCCTCTGTTCATAAACACAAATTTCCATAGAGTTATGTGAATGTCTCGGAAGTGTTAATTGATCTGTCCGATAATTATCTTAGAGGCCAACGAATTTACGTAAATTTTTTTTATAGCACTTTCCTTCTACTACCATACAGTTTCTTTTTTAATAAGTTTTGAATGATGTTTCACTTTTCCAGCGATAAAAAATTTCATTATATTTTCTCTGATTTATTATTATGCCCTTTAGAGAATGCTGTTCTTAATAGATCGGCACATCTTTCGCATTTCAATGCAATCTAATGTAATATAAGATGGAAATAAGTAAAAATTCGTAGAAGGTCGACACTTCCACATCTCGGTCGATCGAATTATATTAGAACGAGCAACTTTTGTCAGAATAATACCCGGGAATCAAACATTTCACATGTATATGTACCGTATAAATATTGCACAGCGTAACTGTTTATATGAACATATATAAATACATTGTATACATATATATTAATATGCAAACTTCATTAAAGCTGATTTGCTTCAATTAATTTGTAGTAAATAAGTTGTCTAATTAGCACAAAATTGTCATAGTGCTTTGCGGGTGTAAATACACCTCTCTACACGTCGAATTATAATGCGAATACAATTGTATACATTGCAATATCGTCGTATGATGAATTCGGATTATATTGTTCTATTCTGAGAATCTTTTGTTAGTTTCAAGCAATCGATATCTTTTCTTCGTCATTGCATCGACGTCAAAAGTACGTACATTGGATGTGAGAGCGAATTTCTACTTCAAATAATTGCGCATTTTTGTCTATTGTTGTGTGCGTAGTCGATGATAAAAAGCATTCACATATGAACACTAACAAGAGTCGTAATTAAAATTTTGGAAACATTTTCAAATGAATTCGCTATGAATTTGAAAATATGCTTCAAGTTAGTAGAATGAAAGCTACACAATTTTCTAAGCTTAAAATGCTTGATGGCAAAAAAAAGAAAAAAAAAAACAATGTTTTTCAAAGATACTCTTGTATTGTTCTGTCATGGTGAGTGGGCGTTTTTCTAATTGCCATCCATCCATCTATCATGGTTGTCTTCTTTCTATCAGAAATGCACAAAAAAAAAAAAAAAATTATATAACAATCTAAGGGTATATATATATAACATTCCTAAATTTTATTGATATGTAAATGAAAAAAAAAAAAAAATACAAAAAAACACAAACCGAGCTTTATAACTAAACTATTAATTATTCTTTTTTAAATTGTAACAAGTGCCACCGAGTCAATATTTGATGTACAATTGGAAACCGAAATTCCAAACTTGTCGGAGGTTTGAATGCAACTTTCTTTACCTCCGTCTTTCTTTTTTCATTTTTCTACTTTTATGTAAAATTTAAAAAATTCTTTTGTTGATTGTGTCTAATAATAATTTTTTTTAAATTCAATATTGAAATTCATTTGAGCCAATATTGACAGGAATTTATCGTCCACGTAGCAACGTTTTATTGAGCTAACACATAATAGGAGAAAATATTTGAGTTTGCATAAAAACGGTGAGTGCAAACGTAAGTATATTTATATAAATAAACTCGATTTCTTTTTTTTTTTTTTCATATACATACATATATATTATTTGCATTCGCAAATATGCATCAATAAAAGAATTTATTAAAATTTTTGTTTAAATAGCATGTAATAGTGTGCATAGCCTTTAGGTAAGGTTTATACGGAGTATTGTTACCTGCACTGTGCAGAGATTGTTTGATCATGCATATAGGTGCATGTAGACCTTGGGGCGCCTTATTATCGATCAAGCCATTTAAATAAGCGAATCCGTAAGTTACTCTGGAATGATTGAAAGGTTTCGAACCCAAATCTAAATTTCCCTTACATTATAGTTTGGATGTTTTAGTACTCCTTTAAGGATTATAAAAAAAACGACTTTACAAAGTTTAGATTATAATAAAAAAAAAAAAAAAAAAAAAAAATTAACTTCTTCATTTCGAAGTTTGAAAAATTTAATTAATTAAATTAAAATATGCTGGTTTCCAATGCCAATACATATGACGGTGAACGTACGAATGGGCAATTTGTCCTGCCACCTGAAAGATCTATTACGTTGGCTCATATTCCTAGTCCTCCAGTTTTAGCATTCTCACAAATGCTGCCTCGTTCCTTACTTCGGGGCGCCGGACTTTACCAATCTCCTGTTCTCTGATTCTGCAGATGACCTTACATTCACGTAAGATATGATGGGACATTTCACTCGTCTTTTGTAAGAAACTGCCAAAAATAGTTATGTTTTTCAGCTATCACCTGAGACAACTCAGACCTATGTGAAAGCCGATGATCAACAACAAGTTGGTTCTTCGTAGTTCTAGTAGCTTATGGGCCGTAGCGAGAGATTTTATAAATCTGTTTTGTCCCTGTGATGCGTTTTGCCTCCAAGGGCAATCCTATTTTCTCTAAGCCCAAAGAATGAATATATTGAAGTCTTGATGTCTTCTGTATTATTTAAAAAGTCATTGTTCATTAAATCGTAGCCTGGTACACCGTTGAACTTTGTATTTTAAATATCTTAAAGTATAAATATATTTTGACTCGTTAAGTCGCATTGTTCCTTTCTTTCTTCTTCTTCTTCTTCTTCTTCTTCTTCTATATAAAGCATCGGAGGGCATAAAAAAACTAATGAAAATAAAGAGAGATTCGATAGACGACCTTGAAAACAAAGCTGTCATCGCTTTTACCTCCCCATTAAGGAAGCCAAAGTGATATCAAAAACGAAATTAATCCTCCCGACTCGGGCTTGTCCAAGTTTACGGACAAACGATACAAGATACGACACCGTGTTGTAAAGTTCTTTTGAGCAAGCAACTAATAGCACCAATTATAACGAAGTAAATGTGTGTGAGAATATATAGTATATAGGATGGTTACGCTTACGTAATGCGATAGGTTTGTGTTGTATGTGTTGAAAAATAACCAGAAGCAATATTTGCAAAAGCGTAATATTATAACGTTGCTTTGCATTACTTTTTATTTGTCTTTATATTTCGTTTTAAAAAGCAATAAATTTCTACTTAAGCTAAACTTTTTCAGGTAAATATTTAAATTGTTTGCTTTCTTTTTATCATTTCTAATATTAATATTCAATAGCTGTGTGCATGGGTACATCTTACAATTTGTTTCTATTTTACGCGTGTTGACCATAATTGCCTTGTTAAGTGTTCGCAACATCGTTAATAACATAGTCAAAGTAATTAAAAAACTTTCTAGACAAAAAAAAAAATCCATAGTCGTTCTTCCTAATTTTAACTTTTTATTAGCACTTTGCAAAAAAGTTTTTCATTTTTTCTTTTTCCATAGGCAAGGAAACGATACCAATCAAAATAAAGAAAAAAAAAAAAAAAAACATAGATCCACGCGAAGAAAGAGGGAAAAGCAACAACATTTTTACTAATTTACGCTAAAATGATTTTATAAACAAACTTTACAAACTCGTTTCTTTTTTCTTCTGAAAGAAGCGGTGAAAATATTTCATTAGCCTTCGCTTAAAACCCAGCAATCCAACACTTGCAGTTTGACATATTGATTCACTTGCAACTGTAGATATTCTTTGCGAATTTAAGTGCATTACATTATTCCAAGTTATGTGACGTGACTTGTAGCCTACTTAGCCTATGACAACACGGTGCCTCGTCTTAGGTGTTAGAGCAAGTCATGGATGCCAGTTGAAGATAAGCTTGATAGTAAGATATGTCATGTATTGCAAGTTAAGATTCTTTAGGTTACGTATAATTTCTAATATTCTTCTTTACTCAGCTCACTTCCGGCTATTAAGTCGATCGGCTTAAGCAAACAATTTGTTCGCAAACTTTAAAAAAACATACCCCGAATATTATGTTTTGTTTTACGTATTTTTTTGTCTTACTCGATATTCATTTTCATTAGCACGAGAAAATTTTACCTTTTTCGTTCTTTTTTCCTTTTTTAATGACACAAACAAGTAGGGTACTACAAATCAGTATCCGACAAACCAGATTGTTTTCAAACTCGTTTGCCAGCAATATTTGCTACAAATTTTCGTAACGATGTTTTGATACTTAAGTATTTTTATATCGTTTATCACAGCAGTTACGCGGAAGACTACTAACTAACTATAGTCATCTATAAAAATGTTTTTTAATCTCGCATTCTTTTTATCTTATATTAGTTTTACTGTTCTCTGCCGATTTGATTTGCATGTGGTTGTTGTATTTTTGAAAAATATCTCAAAATATAAATGCGCATTCGACTAGCATAAGACTATGGGTTATATAATGGCGTTGTGACCGCTCACTAGTCATAAGAGAGAATTTGTTGTTATACTTCTTTTGACTTTGATCGGTTTTGGTATTGGGAAAGAGTTGTCACCATAAAACGTTACAATACCGATCTTCCTATAAATTAATATTTTGAAGTCAGGCAAACCACATGAACATAAAACTGCTGTGTGACTTGTGATGTGTCTGGGATGTAGCTTAGAATAGCTCAGATGATTTCTATTTGTCTATTTACATGCTCCGCGAATACATGTAAAAATGGATGCGCTATGTCCATAACCTCACTTATGCGTAGTAAAAAGCCATTCTTCTTTTAAATTTCTCATCTCCTTGTGGGTATATTGTATTATTTTTTAATTACTGCAAATAATGGGGAATCAGTCATTTGTTTGATCCGCCAAAAATGCCTGAAAAAAGAAAAAAATATTTCCGGCATAGTGAAAATCATTACGACAGAAGAAGTCATAATTATCAGCAATTCATCATTAAAGGCTGAGGGCGTAATCTTGAGCCAACATATAATTCTGGAGAATGACGAACGGCCACGTTTCCCGACCGTAAATTTGTCAATTATACACATTGACTTACATGAGACAAGAGCGTATTTGCGAATATACGCCTTTTGTTTTAAGAGATCATCGAGATAAGCAGTTAAATTGTATCGATCGTCCTTCGAAAAAGAGCGAAGATGCAATGCAGGGCAAAATTAACAACCGCTGTGTAAAGAGAGCAGACAGACTGTTTTATGCAATTTCATTGTTATTGTTTGGTGACATTCAGCGATGTGCTGGTCGTTTGATCGAGAGCAAAGCCTTAATGAGTTTCATCAGTTTTATCCGGGTGGATTTACAGAGATGTTATGGAGATGTTATACTATACTATGACGATATACGAACTGATCTCTTATGATGTGTACATATGTGATCTTACTAACAATTTTCCTACTGAGAACTGCGTATGCATAGTAAAGAAGACATGAAATTCTTGTTTCTTTGCTTAATGGTCTCGGTCACTAATTTGTGAAGTTGTCGAATCTTATTCAGTTAAGGAATCGTACAGATTTCCATATCGATTGCAATCTCTTAAACACAAGACGCGATTCTTGCAATTAATAAATTTAATTTATCACTTATATGTATGTAATTTTGATCAACACTCTGTTTGTCTGTAATTTTGTGTGAAAGCGACACTGAACGCGTTGTTATTGCAAGTTGAATCATTTTCACTGGCATTATGCAAATGACATTATTATTGTTTCATCAACATCAACAGCATTCTCATCGGATAATGTTAAACATATATATATAGCATTAACAAGTTGAACTCATAACACTAAGACATTTTTATGTGTCCTTTCAAACGAATTACCATTGCTACGGTATTGTCGAAGTCACGTGAATTATTAATTTTTTTTTCCAGTTTGGTCACAAGGCAAATCTTATTACAGAATTGGATGTAAAATTTCTTAATTGAATTGTTATACGGTTTGTATGTGATATGTCCTTCCGTTTGTGCGCATTAACGAACAAAAAACATAGTAAATATATGGTTAAGGAAAGATATGCATTTCGATTTCAATCATTTCAATCATGTCCAGCAGTTTATGGGAGCAAAGTTCAAATTCTCGCATTTGCATTTTTCTAAGATCTTCTTCGATCCAATGCAGATAAGTCTAGGCGAGGAAAGGGAAATGCTCTAAAAAAACTCCTCAACTATATTACATCTCTATATATTTCTTTTCATGACATTTTTGATACCCTACCCCACTTTTGGTGCAGGTGTTATTAAGATTGTGCGGACGGACGTAACGCGCAGATGGTCTTAAAATAGACCCATCTTCTATTTTACCAATCGATGCAGAATTATTTTCTGAATCAGCCGTCATGACAATCATTTCCGGAATCGTTCTAAGCCTACCCGTCCATTCATCTGTCCGTCTGATTTCTGTTCATGTATTTTTATTTGGGTTAACTCACAGTGCGCAATTTTTGAGATATTTCGATGTAATTTGGTGCAGTCACGTGATTTGACCCAACGAGGAACGCTATTGAAAATGATTCGGATCTGTCCACTTTTTCGACCACTGCCCCTATAACGAAAACTCGTTATAAGGATATAAATTGCAATTATTAAAACTTTTCGAAAAGAGATGCCGAGTTATCATATTTCCAAAACCTAAATCGGTTTGAAAAATTTTTGTCGATTTGCGGAATTTTTTGAACCGCCTCTCATATAGGTATTCCTAAGAACACTGAGTCTTTATGTGACGTGTAATTTTCAATATTTCATAGTGAAAATTACCTCATAACAATAAATTGACGAAGACATCAACCTCGCCGAATTTGGATCACGTAGATCTATTTTTTGGATAGAACCGCCTATAAGAAATCTCAGGAAAAATAAACTTTTATATGCCAAAAAGGCCTATCTCTTGATGTTTTTTATTCACGGTAGTAACTTGATATACCCCCATAGGCATAGACCCATATGAGTCTATGTCTTGGACGCCACTCCATATAAGATTTCTCATGAATAGTAAGCCCTTCAACAAAAGGTTTGATTTTTAATATCGTGTGGGTCTACATTTTGGACAATAACATATACAATAACATATATAACAGTGGTCATTGTGTTGTGGTTCCCATATTTCGATCACTTGATTTCAAGTATTGAAGTCGAAGTTAGGAGATTTGTTATTCATTTTGCAAATCATTCAAGTCGAACTGTTTACATTTCTCCACAATTTTCAGAAAACCAAATATAGATACAATGCGTAATGAAGAATATTGGTTTGTTGAAAGACGTGATGATGCGATATTCTATAATTATGTACCAAAAATAAAGAAGAGCTGCCTTTAGAAGTTTGCATCTCATCAGAGTCGCACTCGATTTGCGAAAAGTTTGTAATATATCAAAATACGCATCTATAGGGTACATTTATTTTTAATTAATCTGAATAGTAGAAGTGATTGACAAGAACTTGTCTGTCCACCCATTTCAGAAATCTTGATAACCAAACAAGGGCAAAACTTTGCCCATCAATTTTGTTTTAATCCATTTGCATTAAATTAATTTTGGAAATTAACAAAATTTGTCCCTGGCTATGCTACGGTACATCATGTACTGAAAACTTCGTCGAAAACCGAATAAATTTTTTTTGTTATTTCAGTTTTAACCTTGTTCTCTTGTTGTGTTATAATATAATCTGTAATTGCCTTTTAACCACAATCGTATCTGTACGCATAACTTTTGTTTTTGTGAAGTTTACCTCAAGATTTCGGTATCCGAAATTGTGCATCATTCTTGTGTTCATCATCAATGTGGTTTCAAGCAACAAAAAAAAAAGAAATATATATAAATAAATAAATAAATGAAAAAAAAAGAACAAATAAGAAAATTATATTCGGCTCTGACCGAATCTTTTGTTCCACCACTTTCATCTTATAAAAGACTAAGGAAAAAAAAAAAAAACGAAGCAAAATCTTCATATTCTGTAACATTTAATGGACGTGAATGACTTTTGCCATTTTTGTACGACATAGGTAGATATCGTTTGTAGTTGTTGAGATTGATGACCAATGAACTGCAGAGGCGATCTCCGGCTATTTTGAACTATGAGCGTCTACAGATTTGTCCCCCCCCCAGCACGAACGTATTTGTCACAAATATTATTCCACAGAAGGATAGAGAGATGTATCTAAATAGATTCAGAATTTCTCTAAAATATCTTTCTGGGCGCTGCAATCATTCCGACAAACTGAATATATCCCTACCCTTTCATGATGCGTTTAAAAGGGTAGAAAGCCAGACAACCAACCACACATGCAAACAACAACAACATTAGCTCCATTTAATGTATTATATAGTATTTCTTTATACACGACCTTTAAGATCACTACAGATAAAACCTCAAGTCAAGTCATTTTCATATATATAATGAATATTCTTTTTGTTGTTATCGTCGCTGCGAAAAAACACCTCTTGCTTACTGTAACGCCAGGTAAATCGCTGTGCACATCAAAGTGCAGCAAATGTTGACAGAAAAGAGAAAACAAAAATGGAATTGTTGTACGCAAACTAAAACCACGGGCAGTCATCAACTTAAAGCACAAAGGCGTACATTTACTCACACACATCTAGAGGTAAAAAAAAAAAAAAAAAAAAAAAACGGAAACTGATGACAGGCTGTTCAACAATATCATTATATTGCAACATAAACATTGCATAAATATGTGAACAATAGCACGTGCAGCCAAAGCAGTCATCAGGAGGGTCATATTGCATTCATGGAATCCTTTTATCTGTGTTTGTACACTGCGCTACACACACATTACCACTATCATTCCAGTGACGCATATATTTATTCATGAAAATAAGCATGTCATCTCCTACACATAGCAAAAGTGTTAATTTTTTTCACCTACCGTCCCGGAGTATATTAACTTAGTTACACTGCATGTGTAAAATAACGACAACAGATATATTTATTTAGGAGGCTTTTTTCTTGAGTTTAACATGTATTTACTAACACTAATTGTTAATAATACATTCTTCTAACTTTCAAAACCATGGTTTCAATTTCGGAAATGTCAAAAATTTACTTCTCTGAATCTGATAAACTTGCGATATTATAACTTGCATAATATAATATAATTTTTGGGCCAAAAAAATAAAAAAAATAAAAAATGTATTGAAAGGGACGGCCCTTCTATAAACTATGATGGATGATTTTAAAGGAAAAAAAATCTCTGCTTAAAATCACAAACGATCCACTGTTAATCGCTTTATCCTAAACCAAGTATAACTTCGGTTTCATTTTAAATGAAATCAAAACTTCAACACAGAGTAACGCGCCGTGAGTGCTGTTGACATTGGGGTATACACGTAAACACAAATGCACAATTTTGCAAAATTATAAGTAATGCGGGATGAGTTCTATGTGCTGGAGAGAGGAAATTTGTAAAAACGATAGGGAGATGTTTTTGTAGTTGAGATGTCTATAGAAAGGGACAAAGAGGGATAAGTGAAAATCTGATGAACAATTCTTGACACCTTGAATGTCATTTCATTTGGCGTACATTGCGAGTTTGAGAGGACATTTGCATTATAATTTACTGATTATTTCTTCGAAAAAAAAAAAAAACAAAACAAAACAAAAATATATTTAGAGGTTTTTACTCAGTTGACGTGGAAAGTTAATTTGCAAGTTAGAAAATATTCAACTGTTAAGATATAACGATTTGGTAATAAATTTCCAAAATTAAATTGTCGTTTACGACACTTACAAGCATATGCAAAAAGAAATAGATGTTGACTTTGCGTCGAATTTTGCGATATTCGCGAACTCAATCCAATTTAACATTTATAAGGTGGTTTTAAGTAGTTTGGATTCAATTATAGATACAATATCTGCTAAAGATTGTAGGACATAGCTTTTTAGACCCATCACCGAAGGATGAGGGGTGTTTTCATTTTGTCAGACCATTTGTAACGTCCATAAGGAAGAATCAGAGACACCACAAAGCATGCATATTGTTGAAGCGTTTCAAATTCTAAATCGATTTAAGCATGTCCGTCTGTCCGTCTGTGTAATGTCTGTTGTACACATTCTCCTGGCCGCAAAAATGAAGCTATGAACTTGGAATTTAGCAAACACAGTGGAAGTTTTTGCACGCAGGTTGGTATTGAAAATGGTTCAAATCGCTCGAAGGACACGGCCACAGAGAACACCCATTCAAATGGAATGAAAAATTCGTTTTTTGCTCACTAGTCATTGTACAAAAATTGACCACTCCTACCCAATATTATAGTGTTTCAAAATTTCATTGTTTTTTCAATACCTTTGTATTGCGTAGAAACAAGTTTCAAAAACATTATTAAGTATGCAAATTCTTGGCCAGTTTCAAATCTTGAATGCATCTACACATGTCCGCCTGTTCGTCTGTCCATCTGTCTGGTTGCTTAACTATTTCCCCGTGGCGAAATGATGATGTCGCGTACAAATTTGCAAAAGAGTTTGGAATTGACATAAACATTTGAAAGGATACGCCTACAACGCTCGCATGCCTATACGACAAAAACTTTTATTCTGAAAATAGAAGAAATCAACTGCGCCCACTCCATATTATAGAGCATGAAAATTTAGTTCTTTTAAATCTTTGTTTTTTTTCGGATAACGGTGACGTGTGTAAAAGATTCGATCCCGACCGAATTCAACTTTCTTACTTTTACTTGTTCCCGTTGCGGCTGTGTGTAGTTTATTGTATCCACTTAGGGCGAGAGTACATAAAGTGATGCGTATACATGCAACTTGAGACAGGCCCACCTTTCATAATATCAATCAATCCAGAAGCCTTTCTGCCCACTTACCTGTTCAGTTATTTCGTGTTTTTAGATCTATTCCTGATGTGTTCCATCCATCAGCCGTACTATCAATATATATTGATGAAATTTAGCACACAGATAGATTTTGATTCAAAGACGAACGACGTGGAATGGAAGGGCGGATGTAGGCTTTTACATAATTTGTTTTGGACCTTTCCGCTGGAGAGTATTATTTGGCATTGCGTACGCTGCATGAGACATGTATCGTGTACAAAAATATACCCTCAGCGAAATACAACGGTATATTTCCCTTTGTTTATGCAGAACTTGCGATATTTCATATATCGGTGGAAATCTGATAATCGCATCGATATTTTAGGAAATTATTTATTGATTTCAACGTTTATTTTTGATAAATCTGAATTTGAAAAACGTCTTAATCCTGTTGTGATAGGTATGATGATATTATAGAATATTATGCATTTTCGATATGTTCTTGCAGATTTTCGGCAACTTTTCCCTCTGGAAAATCTAAAAAGAACAGCACGTTGAACATGGCCGACTTGTCCCTTGTGTCTGCTTAATACTTTAATTAAATTTCGTATATGCAACGCATCCTGGTGGATTACTTCTTTAAACTTAATTATGAGTTTCAGCTTCCATTTAAGGTATAACAGTTATCACGTCTGACCCGAAGGCGAGCGAGAAAGCAATTGCTAAAATTTTGGTATGAAATTATGCATAGAGTTAATACAATATCTGTTTTTTTCTTTATGTGTATGTATCTACATTTAAATGCATAGTTATTTATTTAGTTGTGCGTAGAAGTGTGCTATCTTAGGTGCGCGTTTCTGTCATTAATTACCTTCACTTTGTCATCAAGTTACAATAAAGACATACAGACAACTACAACACACAGCTACATATTACATGAATAGAACAAAAGAATATAAAAAAAAGAACAGAGCGAGAGAGAGAGAGAGAGAGAGAGCGAAAGCACACACAAACGCATGCAGATTGGCAATTGTTTCAAGTTACAAAGGCAGCAGATGATATCAAAGTCAATGACACATCAGCAAGTCCATTACTTAGCAAGTTCACTGCATTTAATTCATTAATTCGTAGGACAACTAACTTCATATCTATATACGCGCAAAATCTATGGAGAGGAGTAAAGGACATTTACCAAAGGGATCGAATTTGCATTTGGTAAACACCAATGTCAAATTTTATTTCGATATCTGTTACGGTTTATAAGTTATTTATAAAATTGCAATAATATTCTCATCGTGCAGCACAATTGATAACTCAATATATTAAGTTTACGTGGAAGGATGCAACATCCACGAAGATTTCAATTAGATTCGATTTTTATTACATTAGAAAATTTGGAATAATTTTCAGAATCCAAATATTTTTGTATTTCAATTTATTGGTTGCAAATTTTGAGAATATTTTATTGAGTTCACTGGTGTGCTAGCATGTTTTTAGCCAAGACGAACACTATTGAGATGCTCCATTTCGCAAAAGTCATTGTTTACAAAAATGTTTACGTTTTTTAATTTTTTTTTTTTTTTTTTTTTTTTTTTTTTTTCACTATCGTTGTAGCTATTACGTAAAGCCGTAGGTTAGCTACAAGTTGTGTGATTACAATTTATAAGAAAGATTATTATACAAGTATAAGAAAAATATACTGATGTAACCCACCTTGTAACCCACCATCCAGATAATATTCGCAGAAACCACGAAACACTTATAAGCTTAAGAATTTTAACAAATTTCTTCTAAGCCTATTATCAAAAAATCTTTCAAAAAGACTTCAAAATCGGCAAGAAAGCACCACAAGCGTGGAATTAATATTCTTTAAGATTTCACAAAAAAAAAAAAAAAAGGTTAAAACTATTATCATAGAAATGCGTTAACTTTTTAATTTTTCCTAAATTTGATAAATTTTCGCCCAAAATGCTCGCGCGTTCATACGAACATATTCGCATAAGAAGTGTACATTTGTAACTCGTATATAAATAGAAAATTTTTATTTGTAACCACATTTCAAATGTAAGTGAAGCATAAACCTCACACATACATATCATAAATAATACATTTTCTGCCTGTTATGCTGCTGTTGGGGAGCAACTAAACTAATGCACTGGCTAACGCTTCCCGGGCACATAAACAATTGATACTTGTTCGTACTCCTTTCGACGCTTGCAATTGTCTAATAAGAAAGCATTTGATTGCAATAGTTACACTTATATTTTTGGCAGTTTCACAGTTAAGCATTTACATCTTCTTCTTTCTTTTTTTTATGTCGCAATTTGCGTGTATTTGACTTAAGCGACTTTGTATAGAAAACTGCAAAATGGAGACTAAAAAAAACAAAAAAAAAAGAAAGGAAAAATTTAACACATCCACGAAATGTATGGAAGCATGCATGTGTGTGCCCACTCTTACATGTTGCCTATTCTAAGCTCACCAAAACTTCGAAGGGCTTTGTGGCACTTTTCGTGAATTGTTGCTATACTTACACTTGCTCGCTTTTACAATGGAGCGAACACTTGTTAGCCCTAAAGCTAAATATGTGAATGTTAGGCTTTAATAATCTATGAAATTTTCATTTTTTTTTCTTTGCTTTAATGTGGGTTTTTAAAGGGCACTGGGGATATCTGTGCTTCTAATATATTAGATTTCGATATTAAAGATCTGGGTTGATGTCAACAACTGGCTTGATGAACAAGAAATATCAGGAAATTGAAGAAGAAAAGGCCAATAAATATAACCAAAAAAAAAAAATTTCAAAAAGTTATATTCGGTCGTGACTGCATCTTTTACACCCATCAACGGGATCTTAAAGAGCAAAAAGGGCAAAATTTGCTTATTCTATAATATGAGATAGGCGTGGCCGATTTTTGTAATTTTTAGCATAAAAGTGGGTCAGGGGAGTGTCAACAACACTCACCCCGTAAACGGACAGACGGACAATAATGGCTTAATCAATTCAGAATTTCATGCTGATATACTTTATAGGATATAAAAAAATCTGTCATAAGAATGGGAAAATAGACTGTGAAAAGTCGAAAAGTGCTTATGACTATAAGTCAAGTTAATTGAATTTTTTGAAATTTAAATTTAATTATGAATAAATTGTATAAATTAAATTATTACTATTCTTATTTTCTCTATCATATATACATTTTTTTTTAATGGAAGCGTACTTATGATTATAGACAGTTGTATATGATTTAAAATGTATATATATGTATATGTATATATTTATATATCTATGTAAGATTTTAATTTTGCTGTTGATTTTTTTATTCAGAGTCGTCTCTCTGTAAATCGTCTTACAATCCTACAGAGGTGCACTATTACTGCCCACTCTATTTGCTTGTAAATTATTGGATTTACACTCAGCTCTTCTTAGTGTAATGAATGTCTGTAGACGATATTATGATTGGTGTTATTTTTACGTTTTCAACACACCATTGACGCTTCATTGGTGTTATTAATGACATGTACTCATTATTTCTTCTAAGTACTTATCAGTTATATCTCCATTCGTTGGGGTAGACATATCAATTTTCTTTCCTTTTTTTCTCAGCCATCGCTATATGAGGTCTGTTGTGAATTATCGGATCTTTCTATCTCGGTTTCGTGTTCCACTATATTATATTCTGGATTATGTTATTGTTATTATTACTAAGTTGAATATTCTCTACCGTAAGGATGAGATGAAAGAAAGACGACATATTTGTTGTACGAAATTCTTGTAAAATTCCAAAGATATGCAAAAAACACGCTCAAAATGCGCTTTGCATTCTTGCTGGTAATTACTTCAAGTGTATATAGTAAAATTTACAAAAAATAAGAACAAGCATACAATATTTTGCGCTTTTAGTTCAAATATAAAATTTTGCCATCGACGAAGAATTCTTTAAATAGACGCAGATTTGTAAAAACTATTTATGATATGGCTAATGGAAGCAAAAGTGTTTATATAATGCTTTTTAAATTATTACTCGCGCTCTATTACATGTCACATCAGGTTGCTTTCGCCTTTTTAACTGAAGTCTTCTAAGTTGAGGAGAAGATTTTCTTTTTTAAATTGAAAAAATTTATTTTTAAATATTTTTAAAAAGCATTTCCGCAACAAGAAGAGAACATATTTTAGATATCCTTAAACCGTTTTTGAGTTCGAGAAGAATACGATGTGTGCCTAAGAATACATGGTTAACATTCCATTTCAGATTCTATTAAAAAATTCCAATTACAGCAAATATGATTATTTTGAATTCTATCTCCTTCTCCTTTTTATATAAGGGATTGTTAATTAATAAGACATCGTACAACACCGTGCTAATCTTACGCTTGACTAAACTAAGCCTAAGCCTATAATCAAATTAAAATTATGTTGAGCTTTAAAGAGGAAATTTCAAATCAAATTGGGTAATATTGTAAGTATGCAAAGTTTAAAAGGACTGTACTTTTAAAGTGATTGTGATTTTCATTTATGAAGAGTAATAATATTTAGGCAAGAAAAGAAAATCGGACTTTACTTTGAAATGAAGAAAGAAAAGGAATAGAAATAAACAATAGTCCAACAATATTGGACTAAGTTTCGAAATTTTTTATTATACCATATGCGTTACGGGTGTGCTTAACCCTGCTTATAACAAGTAAATATAATTTATATGGTATCCGGTATTACTTATATTATATATATATATCGTTTGAAGTCAAAGTTAAATTTTGATTTTCATTCATTTAGTGTAACTTGCCATCGATGTCGTGGCTGACTTGTTATTCGTGGTTGTTGTTCTTCTCTTTTCACTATTGTTTGTAACCAAGCTTTGGCATCCTTTAGGTGACAGAAATTAATTAACGAAATGCGTTAGATTATGAAAATAAGTTGATATATATATGTGTGCAAGATGTCGTTATATGAAATTGAATCCCTTCTTATGAAAATTAACGCATAAGTCGCGGTTCTCAAAACATAGCCGTGGTAATGAATGAATGAAATCGTGAAAGAAAAAAGCGTATATATATATGTATACACATGTATATAAATTAAATGCAAACCTTGCTTAATGTAAGCCAAATACATCCGTCTTCTTTTCGATTCCAACATACATATAAAAATATTAATTAATATATTGTTGTTGTTTTCACATTTCGTTTGTTTACATTGTACATATAGTAAGATTAAAGAAAAGCCATGAGTGGTTGCTTCGATTTTAATAAATTCAATTTTAATAAACGTATATTTTTGCCGTTTTACATATATATATATATATATATATATATATATATATATAGTATACAGTATATTTGTATGATTTACATATACGTAATTGTCTACGTATTTAATAGAAGCATGCGTTCATGTATACATGCGTGCGTGCGTCCTTATGCATGTCACGCAGTATGAAACCTTTGATCGGTTGTCATGGCCAGCAAATGTCATCCACAAAGAGAGCAAATGATTTTATGATTAAATATCGTTGCTTTTCCTTAATGCTGCATGCACACGCATATACCATAAGTGGGTTTTCATACATCTTTTATATTAAAATGTTGTTATTTTATTATCGTTCGGTTACTTACTGTTTTGCAGCGGCAACTCCTCTTTTTTTTTCTCGTTTTTATTGCACGAATTTAGTCGCGTTGAATAGCTCGACTGGGTGTGCAAAAGACACGTGTTCTTCTGCAATCAATTTTTCTATTTTTCGCTCTAACGCTGTTCACTGTTCACTCGCTGTTGTTTCGCCTAGCAAAGCTGATAGTATTTTGCAAATCAAAAATTTTGAATTGGAATTTCCCAAACTAATTCGGGCGTACACTTTTGCTTGTACGTGTTTCGATTCCTTTTTCTCAACTTTGAAACGCAACTAAATCATGCGAACTTTAGTGGGCTTAAATTGTCGTCCTAGATTTCACTTCTCACTTAAGGCCGTTTCGTTCACATAAACAACCAGAGATATAACTGGTGATAGTCCTCCTGGGACGGAGTGATACGAATACCATATCCTTTGAATATTTCCTCAATTTTGCAAAAGATTTATTTGTACCATGTGAGGCTAGAAGGGAAGTCACATTTCGTCTTATGGATTTGCCGACATCAGAGCCTTCCAGTGCTAGTTTCTTGAATTTTGACATTGATCCCCAATACTTTGTCATATCAGATAGCCTCAACTGCTAGTGAATGATTAAATGAATGATCTATTCTAACTGTAGCGGTTAAAGTACTACCTTCATAACGGCACATTTTCCTTATGTGCATATTCAGCTGCTTACGATAAAGCGTTACGGAATTAGGATGTGGCTGGTGTCTGGATTTGAAATAAATTTTATCTCAAACAAAAAAATGAATGATAATTGTAATGTAATCACATTCTTCTTCTTATTTGTACTTAACATAATTAATTCCATTCCTGGCGTAATAGGCAATATATAAAAGATTTCCGTTTTTTATTTTCTTCTTCTTCTTTTTACGTTTCGCTTTAATGCTTTCATATAATTAAAATCGCATAATATTAGATAGGTTGCCTTCACATGATCACACATGATGATAATTTGTTCGGGTAATTTCAAAGAGATTATAATCAAGTTTTCACATAGGTTGTAGGAAATCTCGATTGTGTGTGTAGACTTTTTTTTTTGATAGCCTTTGTTTTTATTGCGTAACATGGAATCGTGAATTTACTGACTATTCTTTTTCTGAAAGTACATTTCGTATTCATTTATGTAAATACATGTATGTATATGTTTATGTTCAGTTGAGCGCATGTGCCAATCAGTTCTTTTACTACAATCTCTTATCAATATGCATTAATCCGATGTCGCCTAATTAAAATGCATGTGTAAAGGTTTCTCGGAGTGAAGCAAACGAAATTCACTTAATCAACTAACTATTAAAGCCAGATATTGCATTATTTGTAAGTGTGATTTTTAATTCAATAAAACTTGCAAATATATATACATTTATATATATGATAATATCTTAACTACCTAAATGCGAGAAACACTCGTGCCAATCTTTTTATACGAAAAAGTAACACTTACTTTCTACCTTCATCTGGTTTGACAATAAAAAGTCATGAAATTCCTTTTTGTGATCAGGTCAAGTGCTTAGTGATTATATTATATAAATAAAACGTTAAAGTTCCGCAATCATCATATTTAGTATATAGAAAACGAATACAATTATTGCCAGAGAAAGCCTGTCGATTAATAAAGGGGAAGAGGCGTAATGTTATGGGATTAGGTAGGCAGTTATGTAATATTCTTGTAGTTAAGTTTATAATGGTTCATGTTAATTTATTTTTTCTACAATAATGTTAAAATTTGAATTTTTTACATTTCTTTTAAATAGACAAAAACCGAATTTTTAGAGAACAAAAATAACGTCCACTTTTATTACTTAACAAAAGCCGACTTTAGAAATTATATATACAGACAGACTTTACACATTTTATATTTGCCCATGTTTATGGGAGGTGAGCGAGAGCGAGAGAGAAAGATAGAGAAATGGGTATATAGACACCTTAATATCTTCTGGACTCAAGAGACTCAAAATTAAATGCAAATATCCCCACAAAGTTGTTCCCAAATGTGAGAGTATCTACAGGGATACCCACCCAAATTATGTCAAGCCGTGAACCAACAACTATAGCAGAAAATGAAAGCAGAATAATAAATGGCTGATATTATTCTGGCTTGATTCGAATCATATGACATCTATCGGTTTCACAAGAAATAAAAATAGAAACTAATGCCGAACTGCTGATTGCATTAAAGCCGCCGGTGCATAAAGCATCGGTCAAGACGGAGCGATCGAGACTGACTAAAAATATGAAGTTTATTTCTTTTTTTTTTTTTTTACTTCAAAAGTGATACGATCGGCCAATGCCTCTCCTAGCAATACATTCTTTTTCATAGGACGATTTTTTCAAGATTTCCAAAATACGCTTTAGTTTCGGTGATGACTCGATCATCATTTAACGAACATGCTTCCATTTGAAACATCTTTATAAGCTTTGCTTTTTTAGTGATCAAATCTGGACAATACGATGTGAAACTCAACTCGTGCTTTGAAGTTATCAACCTGCGATACGGTCTTTTTGTGTCGTTTTGTTGTGAGGAAACAGAAGCTTTCTTACGTGCAAATTTGCGTGAGAAAATGTCGTTTCATATCGTTACAGTGTTAACAATCTATTGTAACTTCATCTTTCGATTATCGAGAATAATTTTTGCTGCTCTTTATGTCAACATCATTAGGTTTCAAAACAAATTTTTTTTTTTATCGGACGGAGAAAAGTTGGAACAACGATTGCACTCTAACGGTAAGCTTGGGAGGTATTTTTGTTTCAACAAAAAGGCATAAGAATGGGAACAATAGTAATTAAGAGAGTCATCAAAATGATTGTAACTGCGACTCGTGGAATCATTGAACGGCATGTTCTTTCGCCGATTAGCTGAACCTAAAGTACTATTCGTTCAGATTGATGTACACAAGTTCTGATATGCCGATAAGCATTCACGTTTCTTAGATTCTTACTAGTGTTCGCACTAATTGAGACTAAAGAGTGTATTTTAAGGATACGGAATAGTTTTAATCCTTTTCTAAGAATTACAAAGGTTGATGAACTTAGAATACTTACTTTCTCTTTCGTAGGTACGACAACTTAAATGCATAGACTGCTCTATATATGTATGCATATGTATACATTTATATATATATATATATATATATATATATATGTGTATAGCTTGTTCTAATGTAGGTAATAGAAAATGTGTTCATATTCACAGTCATAAATTTTTATGCATTTAAACGCACACATGTGCATACTAAATACATTCTATAAATGAGCGTAGTCTCGGTAAGTATGCACATAGGATCTGAGTATGTGCACACAAATAAGTGTGTACAATTGTACGGTGCTGTATGGTCTTCAAGTGACAAAACCAGGCGCTGTCACTTGCATCCAAAATTGATATCAACAAAATTTTCTACAATTCACAACTCTTAATACTAATAATAGTAAATGCGACATAGCAATGTCACAACGAAACTGTCTGTCCTGGCTGGCGTACACATAAACACCAAATGGACATTTATTTACACACTTTGGAATTTTATTAAAGTTGAGTGCTTATATGCGCATGTATGTGCTTAAAGGAGCTCTAGCTATGCAATGGCGTTTAGCTTTGTTGTTCATGTTGATTTTAGCCTGCTTTTTTTCAATTTTATCTTGTTCTTTTTTTTTTTTTTTGACTAATCCAAATCAATTTGCATCGAGAGCGTCGTTTTATTCTATTATTGCGGCACATAATCTACTAGTGTTCACACCCGTAGTGTAACGAGAAAACGCAACGATACAAAGAAAATGAAACAAATAAGATAACTACGGTCGTCTAAAGGTGAATCTCGAATATCTACTACGTAAATTAGATTAGATAGATAATTTTTAGATAATTTTAGATAATTAGATTTTGGATATCCTTGCTAACCCGTTGCAGCAAATACGTGTAAACATATAAAAAGACAAGCATACATACGGCTATCGCTTGAACACATTTGATTGGTTCAGAAGTTCAAGATCGCAAAGTCCGAAGTCCGTCTCCGAAGTCGTCAAGTCGTCATTTCAATTTTACATGCCAAGTGACATAACGATGGGTTTGTTATCCCTTACTGATAAAATAGTGTCGTCATTATATAATAGCGTACTGGGTGACTGTTAACTGATTCGACTCAAATCAAATATTCGTCTTCTTCGTCTCTTCTAAAAATTTACTATAGAAAGTATGTTTAGCTGCGAAAAAGCAATGGTAATAAAGACATAGAAAGAGAACGAAAAAATGACATAATAGGGATCAGCGTTTAAAGGAAATGCATTTTGAAACCTTTGAGTGTGTATATATGTGTACGTGTACTGAATTTGACCAAAGCAATGGCAGAATGGATTACTGTTAATATCCTGTTATGAACTTTAACTCAAATACACTCTGTTGCATTCTCTCATCGCTGTCATTCATTTGGTTTCGCGGTATCTATTATTTTCCTATTTGATGGCAAAATTCTTATTATTTTTTATTCTGCTAACGCCAATGGCGCCAATGCCGCCATTGCTACGTGCAGTATATGTCAAACCTTAAAAGGGCATTTATAACAAGATTTTCTTAGATAATTACATTTTTGCAATGATTAATGAAATTTAAGTCAAAAGAGAAACGCAAAAAACATTTAAGGTTCGCTTGTATGTTTTCTAACTACTTTTTAAACTACTGGAAACTGTATCTCAATACTTTTTCTTCAGAAGAAGATGCACGAAAGTTTTTTAAATAGATTAAATGGAGATATATATGGAATCAATAATTCACTTCATACCGACTGATGGCGCTACACTACATTAGCGAATTGTTTAAAAATTTGCGTTCCTGATCCCAAAAAGTATGCCTATTGTGAATCAGTGGGATTGCGAAGGCGTCAAAGTCAAGAAAACAAAAAATAAAAAATAATGTTTTATCTCTGCCCGGCAATCAAATATTGAACACAATCCACATATAGTTGTTATGGATATTAAAATAGTTCGATTTATTAATTGAAAATACGATGAAACACTGTCTCTACATATAAGCCTGGTCGAAAATTCCGGCAAATGTCATTCCCAGCCCTTTCACTGAATTGTTCACACATTGACGACGCAGTGTGTCAAGCAGAAGCTGAAATTTTATCTGCTATAGAAACGTAACTTCAACTTTGAAGAAAACTCTGGTGTTTCAAATTGGTTCACCTTTTCTGTTAGCGGTGGAAGAGAGAACTTAAACGCGCTTTCCAAAATACTTGCTCTCAAGTTGATAAAAAGACAATTATTACTCTGGTCGCCAGGCCACTGCTAATATACACCAAATCAAGCTGTTGCTCCACGGAATACCACATGTGGTGACAAGAGGGAATGAATGGATGTAACAAATGCCTTTATTAAGATCTTATTGCAAATTTTTTGATGCAGATTTATATACACACGCGATATTTGCGTTAAACTTAAGATGGCAACGCATTATTCACGTTTTTTTTTTTTTTGCTTTTTCAGCCGCTGCAAATGCTTTTGAATAGATCCGTCCTCAGCTCGGGCGAAAGTAATGCGACCAATGTAGCTTGGTTGTTGAACATTAAGGGAGCCTTATACAAATATTTCCGAGTACTGCAAACATCAATGACTGAGTCACTCGTTCTTGCGCATACAAATCGTTTTCAGTTTTTCCGTTTGCTTATTATTTTAGAAAACTGGTAGGAATATCTATTATTGTGAAAGCTATGAGAAAAGAGCCAGTGAAAGAGAGAGAGTTAGAGAGAGGGGGGAGATGTGCTCTGTGATTAAAAGCACTGATGTTACCAAAGACAATGAAATATTTGATAGTGAAAGCAAACCAACTATGACAGAGCTGTCCATCTAATTATTCATTTTACGCACTATATATATATATATATAATATATATATATATAATATATGTATATATTTGAAATATGATTTTCATGCTAAAAATTTTTGGAATTTTGAAATTTAATTTAAAAGAAAATCAAATTTCAATCACATTGTTAGTTAGCATTATTATAGGGGATAAATAATAGCTATTTTAATAAAAAAAAATAAAAGCTATTTTAATAAAATACACAGATTTTAGCGTATTTTGTCTTAATTAACGAAAAGAAAAAAAAAAAAAGAAAAACCAAAAAAGAGTGTGTACATACTACAAACATATTTTTAATTAATATTTCTACGTCAACCATGAATGAATTTCTGACGAGTTGTGGTTTTTGATGCAAGCAAATAAAAATATAAGTGAACGTACAAACAACATTGGTGCATGTTAACAAAAAACGCAAACAAGCTAGCAAATAAGCGAACATAAAACATGGACATTTGCATATGGAAATATATGACGAAAGCAAAACGACAACAACTATATACAATAATATTTGCGTGCTCTTATAGATCTCTAACACTCTACATTCAACCATTCACTTATTTAGGAAGAATCGCATCATATGTCTAAGCCCTTGAATTTGCAATGAACTAAAATAAAGTTTTCATATCCATGTAGTTTTGAGATTAAATTACAATAATTTTTCAAGGCTTTAACTTAACTGGATTTTAATTAGATCAAGTTGTCAAGTTGTGATTTTTAATTTTTGAATTTAATCCCTATTAAGTCAGGCTTTCGTTGCAACTGGAGTAATTCCACTTTACTAACGTAACAATGATGAATCATTTTAGTATTGAGTGATTTGTCGGGATTGGCTTGTTGCAGATAAATGATTGTGCGAGCGATTTGCTTGATATATAATGTAAAAAGAAGCAGAAAATCCATAAGGAAACTCATTGCGGCTAATTGTGTTATGGGAAAATTAAAAGTCGTTTTCGCGGCTGCGTTGCTTTAAAACTAAATTTAGCCATCTTTTGATATCATTGGCTCGTAACATATGATCAAAAAGTTTTACATTATTGTGTACACATACTCGACCTACTGTAAATACTGTATAAGTCGCATGAAATATTGAATTTCGTTTTATCTTATGCGTCTTTAATTTACTTACAAGTATTTACTTTGTTTTATCAACATGGAGGACATGTGCGATTCCCCTCTTTTCACCGACTGTTTTGATAAAATTTATTAGCGACTAACTGACTGACAAGGCTAAACGCTACATATATAAAAATACCCGCATCGAAATTTCATAAATTATTCCCGTTTACATCATTAGTACCCCATGCCTGGGGCATAGTTTTTATTCGAATGAAAAAGTTCTACATTCCGAATAGCATTAATCGTCGTATAATTTGTAAATTTCAAAAAGAAGAAATTTGCACAATGCTTGATGGGCATGTTTGAAGGCAGGCTCGAATGGAAAGTGATGAAGAATGTCTGGCAAGATGCGAAAATGTGATGTTTGCTTACAGAAATGCTAAGTGTTTCTCTTATAACACGGAACAAATGCGGCCTGCTTTGCATCATTTTTAAGGCTTTCAGGGTGCCCCCTACTTATCAGACAATCTTTTTTTGCCAAAATTTCAGTTGCTCTACTAATGTGCGATCGATGAGCGGTGATTTTTTACTTCTAAAAGTGCTACGCATAGGTATTGGGTGGCCAAGCAAACTTAGTATGTTCTCAAAAATGAAAATATATAATCAAAACTGGTCGGTACGCAAGCGTTTACTGTGAAAAAAAAAGAAAGCAAAACAAAAAGACAAGAAACTTGTCAAACTTAAAAACATGTATATATATATATATATATATATATACATGTATATATTTCATATATAGTTCGTTTTCAAAGCGAATGAGAAAAAAATAGTATAGAAAAAGAATTAAAAAGCAGCAAATATTAATGAAAAGCCATTCGAGAATTTCATATAAAAACATGCCATCAAAATGCATATGTTGTTATAGAGAAAAGTGATTTTCCTTTAACATCATAATCAAAAAAAAAAAAAAAAAAAAAAAAAACAAATAAATAAAAAAGAGCAAGAGTAAAAAAAAGAAAAGGAAGAAAAAGGGGATGAAATCAGGTCGCTTAACATTTACAGTAAAACTGATATTAAAAACTGAATTAGCAGTAAACGGTCAACATTTCAACCCACTTTGTAATTGAGTTACATTCGTATGCACGTTCAGATGCAGATGGAGGGTAGACACGCAACATGTAACCATTAGTACAAAGATATAGAAAAAGCAGTTACGGGCAAACAATTTCATTGCTTTTCACTACGAACTCCAATATATATAAAATAAATTATGTCGTTTGTTACACTTCGCACGCATTGAAGCGGCCTCAGCGCAGAGAAATCATTCTCTGCGAATCAAATAAAACAAGCAAATGTGCTCGAATTTAGCCCCTAAGCAGCGTAGAGCACTCGCTTAGAACCACGCCCGTAATTTTGCGCAAAATTATATTTTCCGTAAACTATTCTTTCGTACTGCAAATGATATGCATTGACAGTTTGAATTCCCTTAGTTATGGTTATCCAAGATTCGTCACAATTCAAAACTGGTTGCCTTTCAGTTGTTTTCGATTTTTTCCTTTGTAAATTTGTTTGCATGACTTTGTCGTTGAACGAGTGAGTACAAAGTTTTCCGTATAAAAATATATTAATATTTATGTTGTATGTTAAATATTATCACAAAGAGCCAAACAGACAGACATCTGCATTTGAGGCTAAAATGTTATCATATACATTTTTGAATGTATGCGAAGGATAGAAAGAGATAGTGAAAAAAAAAGAGAGAGAGAGAGAGAGAGAGAGAGAGAGAATGAAAAAGTGATGAATGACTCTTTTAATTGGTTGCTAACGGACTCATTCGTTGTACAACATTACGAGATAAAAGACACACATATAGATGCCCATAAAAACAGTGATATAAATGTACAAAAAAATGTTCGGGCCCTACTGTGTCCACTATATGCATATGATTAGTTAGTTACGGTGCATGCAAACTTTAAGCGAATTTTCACTATATTTTAATATGTAATTACGATAACTATTTCGAAAGATTTCTGATCAACCTTCTAGGCTAGGTTTCGTCCACTAAAAGGTAACATCGCAATAATAAAATAAAATAACAATTGCAATTGAAAATTGCAGCACTGGAGCTATTCCAGTGAAGCATCTTCACAGCCAATTTGGTGCAAATTTTAATAGGAAAATGCATTTAACCTGCATGTCTGTAGCCAGAGGAATATGTAGATGTATGATTTTTGATAAATATTAGTTTTTTATGCTTGGCGAGTGCTCAAAGGAAACAGTTCAATTTTCGATAAAAAGAGACACCCTTTTGTTTATAAAAAACGTTTAAATTAATTCATCGAAAAAGTCTTATGAAGATATTCAAAAAATTCGATTACAAAAAGTGAGAATTGTAAGAGTTCTTCCGTAGCCTATTTCGAAAAAAAAAAACCGTTTCCAGTCTGTTGATCACATGTTTTCCCATTATTATTATTATTATTATTATTTTCTATTAGCCTGCAGTGACAGAGCTATGCCGACAGAATGCCCTCCAATCTTAAAATATTCCTTGAAATTCTATTTGCCGGACAATTTTGTGCTTGTAAATGTCTGCACCTGTTAAACAAAGAATCGCACCTTGTACATTGCAAGTGCCGGCGAAATGAGAGGTAAAGCGGCCCTTCATTTACAGTTCCTAATTTCTTAGCAGAAATGCTGAAGTCATTTGAATAATTCCGAGCTCTCGTATCTCCTTGAAAATCATTTTAATGAAGGTACAATGGCAAAGCTTTAATTAGAACTGCTTTTAAAGGAACGTAAATAGTTTCCAAAGACATTTAGTAACGTTTTAGAGAAGGTAAAAAATCATTAGGCGGCAACTTCCCAGCAGGAGTTCATAATGTGCGAATTGTCTTCTTCCGCGAAAGCACAAAATTTCAATGAACAAACTTTTTATGGGTAACGACGTTACACTCACATATTCTACAAGATTCATGAGGAAGACAAATACGTTTTTAAGAATTTAAGCAAAGCATCTACGTAGAGTACTCCACAAGATTCGGTATTTGAAAGGAATTGAAAGAGAAAACGAAACTATTAAGAGGATACACGAAGGCTCGAATCAATCACTTTTCAAATCTTCACGATACTCTTCGTTGTAATCGGCTAATGAATATCGATGTTGATCATGTCGATGCTTCACTTCACTTTGATTTGGTCTTTGTGGTTTCAAACGCTACGAATCTGTTTATTTCTGCCTATAGACTCGATAATCTAGAATTTCTTTAACACGTATCAGTTACTAGTAAGACCTAAGATTAGATACGATTTATGTATAGACGCAACAATCGTATATAATTTGACGAATTATATGTCAATAGTTGGAATAATTTCAATGGAAATTAAGTTAATTAAATAGTTTGTTTCCAATTAAAATATGAATATTTAATAATAGTTCTTCTATAAAATTCACAACATCATTAATTCAATTAAATGTAGACACGTAAACAGCGTTGTTTTGTTTTTTTCTGTTTTGCTAAATCAAGATTGAATAATTTACCTATTAATATACTAATAATAATCTGTTTGTCTGTATACGCCACATGCACATGTGCGCGTAGAATTGAGTAGTCAGTGGAACATTTCATGCGGTGGATGATATTTTCATTTCAAAAAAATGCGATATAATTTTAAACAATTAAATATAATAAACGAATATATAATCTGACTGTCTGTCTGTCTGTCTGTCTGTCTGTCTGTCTGTGTGTGTGCGTTTATGATAAATTTGTTCGTGTATAAAGACTCTAAGCACCATTTAATTGCATATTAAACAATAAAAATTCGCCGATAATTTTAATTAACATTTTAGCATTGGAAATATCGTTCGTCCATATATATATATATCTATATATTTATTCATCTCAAATTATGTGCCATCAAATAAACAGAAAATACAAAGCTACAATAATACAATCATTATATTATATAAACTAAATAAATTTTAATAAATTTTCCTCTAAAAACAATTGTCAATGAAAACAGCAAGCAATTGTTAAGTAACAGTATCGAAGAAAGTCTATAACTGTACAAAATTTGACATGGAAATAGAAATAATTTAACATACTATATATATATATATCGGCCGTAGGGTGAATTTTGTAAACTCTCAACTAGATTCGAAACATTTGTCAATTAAATCTAATTTATTATTATACGCTTTTTATATCCACCACTCAGAGATTGAAGGTCTATTAATATTATTACTCACTTTGTAACGTCCATGAGATTTTGAATAGAAAGTTACAGTTAAAGTATAAAATCTATGATTTCGTTCGTATATTCCTGGCTGGCAGTTAGACAGGCTAAGCTAATACGCCATGAAATCTGAAAATAATCCAAATTATTATATAACTAACTAAACCGATAAGATAGAAATAAGTGAAAGGAAAAATTTTCGTTTATTTCTATCAATAACTTATTCTTTTTGAGACATGAGAAAATGATCAGAATTTTTATTGTTATTATTATTATTATTATAAATTTAGCCACAGAATAAATTCTAAGACTAAAGTCTTAAAGTACTAGCATCTAAGGCTTTCGGCTTTATTAAGAACTCTACCGCACTTGAGATTTCAATCCACGACCATTGAATTGCTAGTCGAGACTCTTGCCTACTCGGCCAGTCAGGCGGATATGGTGAGAATTAAACCATACTTCGATGTCCAAAATTTATTTATTTTTTTTGCCCCGTCTTTTACTAACTTAAGATTGCAAACATGTACACCTAATTCTCTTTTTACACGATAGATACGTTCCCAAAAAATACGTGTAAAAAAATTCGTGTAAAATAAGAATTAGGTGTAAACAATATTAAAAAGTTCTTGTTAGAGTTCACTTAATTTATTTCGTGCTTACACATTTTAATTCATTAAATATTTTATAAAAAATAAGATCCCAAACAAAAGAGCTAGTCTGGCACAAGGCGAGAGCAAAATCTACCGAGTTACAGCGACTTTTTCTGAGAATAATTTAAACGGTTCGTACACTCGTCGAAAAATCTCGCTCTTTGCTCTGTGAGATTCAAGAAAAATTCCTGGAATATTAAAAATCGTGTTAAAACAAAATAATTCGTGTAAAAAAAGGATTTTTTTCTTTTGAACTCGTGTTAAATCAAATTCGTGTAAAAAAAGTTCGTGTAAAAAGAGAATTGGGTGTATTGTTTAACACCTACTGTAGTTTCTTGCTTCTTAAGTATGACAGAAAGTAGGTATAGATAATATTGCAAATGATATTTGATTACATGCGATAAGAATTGTTACATCAAACTGCAACTATCTCTTTTAACGTCGTTTGCTAAAAAAAAAACAAAAAAAAACTCCTTTGTCGAGATTAATTCTCGTCAGATGCAATTGCGGTGAGGATTTGTAAACTTCTTATAATTTAATGCCTAAAACGTTTTTCTTGACTTAAAGCATATGCAAGAAGAAGATGAATATTTTGTGAAGCCTCATGATTGCAAATTCTTGCAACATTATTATATTAAAAGTGAACCAATAGGTTTAATATACCTTCAATGTGTATACCACATATATAAATGTAATATATTTATGGGCAGATATATTATCAATATTTCGTGCGTGTTTGAAAGCATGATATTGAAAATTCAATGATTTGTATTTTAACAAATATTTAATTTATTTCGCCATCTAACCATGAATCTATATTTTACAGCTGGCTTAACAACATAAAACTAGCAAAAAGCGTGTTGCTGTGTGTTTGTAGTTGGCGTTGTTATTATGCATACATACGATGTCTGTTTATCATTAGTAATGCAAAGCATAATAGTTTTGTTAAATCTTTAGTTACAATCGTATACGTTATACGTTTCAGAAATTTAATAAGTTACTTACGTGTTGTTGGCCCAGCATCGGAATGGTCGCTAGTTCACACTAGTTGTGTGTGTGCGCCAATGAAATTCTCAAGAGATCACATAAGGTGACAAGATGAAAAGTTTAAAGTTTCAATTTAAAAAATGGGCGTGATAATCTTACAAACTCATCTCAGTTGATAAGCAATCAGTCAAGTAAGCAAGCAGGCAAGCAAACGTAGAAAACTCGTCAAATTTAATATATCTTTGTAAAAGAGTTATGATTCCTTTCTATTTGCCAGTACCATTTGCGCAGATCTAAAATTAGGTACAATATGCTATTCGTTCAGTTGTTGTTTAGATAACGTTTGTTATGTTGAGTGTACAAGATGCGGTCTGAAACGTTTATAACTAACTTGGCCATTACAAAATGTCCATGATATTCGATACATTTGCTATGAGCTTCTCTGTTCGTATACATTGATTTTCCCATTCCAATCGAGGACAAGCCACACATGTTTGTAATATCTGTTACTATCAGTCTTCACTCGAATGATACTATGATTTTTCATTACAAATTTTAAAAACACATTTATAGATCATATGCAAATATAATAATAACAATGGTAGGCATAATAGCGGAAAACATCTAGAACAATATGTTAGCTTAATACCCAGGCACACATGAACGCTTATAGGGGACATTCATTTAATTGAAGGGGAAACTGAATTTGTTTATGGGCATATTTCTAACAAGTTTAGCGGCGATCTAATAAATGTTATTATCATTAGTCCTGCAGTGGCAGAGCTTTCTTTATTATCATTATTTTGTTATTAATTGGGGCCATAGTGATTATTTGCATATACAAGCAATAATATATGGCGTGAGCGAATGTTGATAACAACGCACTATAAACCATCAAAATTATAAGAGTATGAAAGCTCTGAAAGAAAGATAAATCATAACAAAAGAGAACATGAAATGAAATGTTCGTTTTCATTATTATACCCATCACCGAAGGATGAGGGCTATATTCATTACGACAAAACGTTTGTAACGCCCAGAAGAAAGCGACCGGGGCCCCCGGTAAAGAATGTATATATATATATCCCTGTTCAGCATCAAATTCTAAATTGATTCAAGAATGTTGGTTTGTCCGTCTGCGTCCACCCTATATTAGAGAATATGAAAATTTAATTCTTTTACTTCTTTTGTCGTTTTGCGGACAACGGTGATGGGTGTAAAAGATTCGGTCACGAACAAATATAATTTTCTTACTTGTTAAATAATTGATTTATTTAATAAAAATTTAGAAAAACAAAGTTAAAAGAGTAACTCTCACGTATTATGAGGAGAATATTGTAAACGAAAGGATTTTTAAAAATTAACTGCGAAGAGTTTTATCTTTAAAATTTGAATGAAGATTAAATTAAGCGTTTAATCGCTTTTAAACATCATTGGATAACCCATAAAGATTAAGTATGATCTCAATGTTGATTATTTTCACAAAAATTTAGTTTGCTCTGTTATCTTTAATCTAATACAAGCAATACACACATAGGAGATTTAAATAGCGTAACAACAAACACCTATGAATATACGATATTCGAAATCAGGTTTCTATGCAATTTTCAAAATATGAATTTTCTTACTTTTTATAATCTATTACGTAAATTGTTTTATTTATTTCTTGTTCTTATGAACATTAACGTGTAATGGATTGATGGTATTATGGGAAAAAACTCTAGATTACTTTCAACAACAACAAAGATCATTATACAGAAGGACGTGGACAATGTATTTCTTTTCAAAAATTCTACGTGATACACGTACCTGGCAAACGATCAGCAGCAACAACAAAAAATAATGTTCAGGATAAAACAAATCTGTTCTTAGCTTGACCAGGAATTTATTCACTCCATCGATCGATGCACTGTACTATGCTATTCACAAGGATTTGACGGATTTAACGTACCTGTTGTAGTAGGTGCAGTAACAACAACTCCTTCCAATGTTTTTCCAAATGCATATATTTTGCAATTGCTTTAGTGTTGACCGCAGATGATGGGTTTCGTGTTTGGTTTAAAATATAGTAAAACAAAGCAAACACCTATCTTTCTTTTTTTTTTTTTTTGCCTAATAACAAAAAAAGAATATATTTGTGTCCTTAGAGCATGCAGACTTTACTGATTGCCTGTTACGTAGTTCTTTTGTGCTGCACCTGGAACTTTAGTATTAACTTAGTATAGAAGGAGAATAAAATATATTTTATTTGATCCAAATGTAAATGCTTACTGTTGCAAATCTAGTAACATATATATACTTATATACATAAAAAATTTGTCAATAAGTTTCGGAACTAACACTAAGATGATTTACTAACCCTCAAATGATGCCCCTCAAAATTCTATGTCATCTCGATCATTTCTTTACGAATTACAATGGTTCTAGGGAAGTTAGTCCGTCTCTGGTTCCAAGTGCATATTAACCGTGGCGTTAGTTAGGAGAGAGTCAGTCATTCATTCATTTCGCGATAATACATCAAAAGCTATGCACTCATTTCATGTAAAGCGATAGTTTTCACAAAAGCTTTTGGATTGCTATCGGATAGTGCCGAGAAGTTCAATTGGCGGGAACCAAATTTCACCTTTTTTTTTCATAAGAAGCTGCAAATTAAACCGTGTGTGGGCGAGAGGGGGCAACAAATACACTTATGTCATTCGAACTGCCTACGATTAATTTCGATGCCAAATTACTACTATGAACTAATTATCATTTAAAAATAATAAAAATGAAATCTTTATGGCAAAGGGCTTACTACTTTTGAACGTCCTTATATGGAATTAAGTCCAAGAAAAACCTTTTACTTTATCCCACCAAGTTGGTGTCTCCGCGCGTAAATCTCAGTACGGTAAACCATACTTGGCGTCAGTTGTATAGTAAGTGCTTAGTGGGTAAAGGTATAACATAAATTGATTGCGTATACACCCGCTAGACTGCGGTTACTTCTTTTCCTCTTTCCCACTTATACTTGACTATCACGTTGCTACATATAGAGGAGACATTCCCTGACAACAACAAACCAAAAAGGAAGAAAATAAAAAAACTTCAATACACAAAAATTGAAGATTTGATCTTTTTACCACGTGAAGATTTTATGGAAGGGAACGATGATATATGAAGAGTTCTCGCAAAAGTCATTCGAATCGAAACATTTTTAACAGGGTTCGTTATTGCGTCACAATCAATAGTGTATCAAACTTCATCAATAAATCTACAAAATTCTGACATGTAGGTTGAATACAAATACACATGAACACACGGACATGCTTACATTGATTTAGAGAATGATTTAAAATCGATTGGTATAGTATAAGGTGGCTATGTTTTAAGCTCTTCCAGTCATTACATGCGTCTGCCCAAATTTCATATCTCCTAGAGAACTGGTGGTTTAAGGGACAAAAACTTAATCAAATGGTAGAGAAGCGTTGAACTGAATCTAACATCCTTAGAGGAGGTTACGTTGATAAATAAAACAAAACTTTTCTTTATACGATGCTGGAACTTATTGACCGATGTATTATATATAATAAATCCCGCTCCTAACCAAGAGTGGTTGTAATGGTTGCATTTGACAACTTGTCACCACAAACGGAAGCTTTTTAAAATTTTATATTTAGTTAAAAAACAGGAAGAAGGCTAAGAACACACAGTTAACATAGAAACGTAATATATATTTATATTATATATATATATATATATATATATATCTGTATATTTAGATATACAAAGCAAAAACAAAAAATAAATAAATAAATAAACCTCATACAGAAGCACCTGTTTGCTGTTAATAAAAACTACACAAAAGTATCCATGTTTGCGTGTATATGTTTATAAAAAACCACATAAGCCGGAAACCAAGCTAAAGTGTAGTTTTTGCTGCGACACAGGCTTACGCTTGGCTTGTTTTTTATGTTTCTGCCACTCAAACACAGACATGTGTATGCGCCGAGAGCCGAGTATGTGTAAAAATTCGAGTGGTGCTATTAAGAAAAAAAAAAAAAAAAAGAAAAAGAAGATCCCTTCCCATACAATAATACTTCAATATATATATATATATATATATATATATATATATATTTGTTTTTTTATTATATATTATAAAGTGTAACAAGCTTGTTAACAGGTTTATTAGTTATTCAAAGCTGTTTTTAGAACGTTTGAGTTTTATGAAAAATGGCAATTTTTCAAAGTGTGCAGGAGTACCAATAAATTTGTCCAATAGAATTACTCGTATCGAATATTGTTACTTGCGTTTCGTTCGCTAGTCTCTCTCATTTCTTCTAATCCAACTATAAATTATAATAAATTAACTTTTTGTCTTCAGAAAACCGTTACGGTTTTTTTTATTTGTAAACGGTTTGCGTTGTTAACTAAAGGACCGAAACATCTGTATTTCGGCTGCTTTTGTATCAATTATTGGAACATCGAAATATGCTGAAACATGCATTAGAGAAAAACAAAATTTCTTGAGTCATACTGATTACGTACCAATATCTGCCTATTCGTCTATTTTAGTATTGTCTCTCCATACAAATTGAAACAAATATCTGCATGATGGCGCTGATGTCCTCCGCAGATCATCGCGGATGATTTATTTATTAATACATAATTACACTTGACTTTCATAAAGTATGAAAAAATCAACAAAAAATAAAAAGAACAAAATATATCTATGCTACCGTATGAAAAAATGTTTTTTACTGTACTTTACATAAAATTTACTTATTATTGCAAATCTATTTCGTCGTCTTCGGGTAAGGCTCCAACTCAAATAATATTCCTTGTAAACAGTTTGGCCTGGCGGAAAGAATTTATGGCGCACAACACCAAGTTAATCGAACATTACCTTGATTTATTAACATCATCTTGATTTTTGAGCGACCTTGACGAGATTTTTCCGATCTTGGCTCATCTTATGCACGATACTTCCTTAATTGACCGAGTGTTGCCGCGTCTTATGCGTAAACGCAAGCTTCATTTCCAGTAATAATGCGTTTCCTGGCCTATTGATAGTCAACTCTTATCCCTTCACAAATTTTACCGCGTCGCTACTTTTTAAAAAAAAAAAAAAAAAAAATTAATTTGGTGCCAATCAAGATCGAAAAGAATGCCAGCTACAATCAAGTACTAATCGGAAAAAGTGATATGACTACCAGTACTTTTGTTAAAAACAAAAAAATTGTGTTAATTCCTTTTTCAACTTTCACAATTTTTAAAAAAAAAAACGCTGACTTAACTATAAAATATGCAAAGATTGTTAACATAAGGGAAAAATAGGCGATGACAGCACGTCTAAGATTGCGAAAGTTCTTATATTGTTTAGAAATGAGCGCGGTCAGAGGCTGCTAATAGCCACATATATGAAATATTTCCAAAGTCACCTAAACTTCTATAGCCGTATTACTATAAATGTACCTTAGGAACAATTTAAGTGTTGCACACACCTCCTCCAAAACAACTCTCTATCCCTCTCTCTCTCTCTCTCTCTCTCTCTCTCTCTCTCTCTCTCTCTCTTTCTTTTGACGGCGCAATTTTCATCGATGTATTCGATTTAAAATGATAGGTGTCCATACGTCCTCTCAAGACGCTTATAAAATTCTATATAAGTTTTCTTTTTCAACTTTTCACTTTCAGGTTATGTGAATCAATGTAGTGAAGTCCTTCGCTTTTCTTCGCGTTTTTTTTTTTTCTGGAATTTCTCATCTATCCTTAAAACCCGTTGTCGGTCGTCCTTTTCATAACATTATGAAATCGACAAATTCACTCATTCATCACTTGGTTTAATGAAAACGCAATGAAATGTAGGAATTTTCATTCGTGTGGACTTCAAATGGCTCTCCTCGTCTTCCCCACGATTATTATGAAGGCGTTCAAGAAAATAAATTACACGTCAATCATGTTATGAAGCACAAATGTTTATAATTTTCTACTTTTAATTTTCTTTGGCAAATATTTGAAAATTAATCAATAATTTTTAATGGGTGTGTGTGCGTGTGTACGTGTGTATGCAAGGCGAAAGAAATTTTAATATAATTTGTTGACATGTAACAATTAAAACTAATTTAATATATTGCAAAAAGAAAAAAAAAAAAAAAAACTTGCAAAACGAAACATTGAAAAGAAATAAATTAAATTACATTTAATAGCATGCAATGTTTAAAAGAATTTGACAGCTCTTTAATAATAGCACTTAAATTATTTGCATTTCTTTTCTTTTTTTTTTTTTTTTTTGTTGTAATATTAATTTCATAACTTGCAAGTTTGTGCACTCTTCTACTTCCATTCATTTGCGTAGATATTTAAACTTTCAACAGCTACAGGCTTGCAATAATTTTGATTTGAAGTGATGGTAGTGTAACATATGTCACATGCTATACGCTTAAAAGTACCCAAACGCTGCCGACAATTGTACGGTAAAGTTTCCGACGTCCATCACATATACTGGCATATTTAAAAGATGCGGAGCTTATCTAAGAAGTGTTACGTTGTGAGTGCAGATCTTCATATAGTCAATCTTAGGAGGCATACAAGCGATCACTGTCGGAAAAGAGCGCGTTCGCCGAGATGAACCCAAGTAAGAACTTTTACTTTTCTGATTTAATTTAACGAAGAGCGTTCTCGGCCTTCTGAGTGTAATATTATTTGTCCCAAAGGTCTTCCGTTATTAACATAGATTAAATTAACAAATTGACCAGCGAATCCGAATTTATGAGGTAAAGGAATATATTATGACGAAAGTTCTTTCATTCCAAAGGGCATTTCTAAAGTACTTGGCACCACTGTCCAAAGTCCTAGCGGAATCTTTACATACCACGCGCTTTTCCTTTGTCTTTTTTGCCCAATGACAGCAGAGCATTTTTCGTTTCTCGAAATCTTTCGGACACTGATATTAAGCTCAATAGGGATCCAATATCGCAGTCATATGGAGATGCTATGATGTTATGATCTCACATACTCGCATTCACATACTCGTTTTATTGTAAGCATAAACAAACGCCTTTGATATAATAGAAGTGAGTTCTACCAATAATGCGGGGGAAATGAACTTGGGTTTTGAAGCGTTAACAATGCTTGCTTTGTTTATAATTTTTTTTTTCGAATGTTGCTTGTCTTCATTTCTCGCGCACAATTTATTATAGTTGTTTATATTTAATAATGCGAAACAATCTTTTGTTTTCATTCTAGTACAAGTTTTTCTTCAGTTTTGCTTCTTTTCTTTTCCCTTCACACAACGCCATTTACATTCATCATAAGTTAAAATATTTGTTGTTTTTTTTTTGTTTTTTTCACATTTTTTGCTCTTTATTGTATTTGCTTTGTTACAAATGCAAGTTTATGCACATTTTTGGGAATATTTTAGACATGAAACTAATTAATTATTGCATTATCAGAATTATTGTTTCAACAGGTTGTTTACATCAAGAAGCTTTGTGTTGGCTTCACTGACTGTCAATCGAATAAATTTTGTGCATAATTAAAGTTAATTCATATTGCTATCGTTTACAAAAATGTTTAAAATATGCATTTAAATGATTAACGAGTAAAGTAAAGTTAAGAAAATGCAAAACTAAGAGGAAAATAAATTTAACTAAACTTACTTTATGTAAGTGAAGTAGCATTAAAAAAAGAAAAAATATTTAAAATAAAAAGTTTTTTTATAAAATATACTCTAATGTTAGTTAATGCATTCTTTCTAGTTACAAATGTCTATTCATAATTTCGTTGATAGAGTTACTGTTCAGAGTTACTTTTCTCGTACAAGTCGAACACAAAAATTAGAAAAAGGATACGGAGGGGAAGCTTCTTAAGACCGTAAGGTGATGTATGATCATTGTAAACGTTGTGAGACTTTTCCTCCTTCCAATTCGGGGTAATTTGTCGGATTCCAGAGTCCACCCACAAGATTTTCGTTTAAGTCCCTGCGTTATCATTTTACGGATAATAATTCATTTATGCTCGTTGTGAAATTTCAATGAAGCTTGCGATTGATTATTCATCAATCAATTAGTTTATTAAATTATAACTGCTCTGAGGCAGTTTCGCGTATCACAGTCGCAAAACAAAGCAATTATCACAAGGTCAACAGCTTTCAACCGACAGTATTTTTAAGTCAAGAAACAACTCTTTTCTTAACCACACGGGTAGCAACTCTCTTCTCACGGCAGGTCCTTGTCACCTCTAAAGGTCACGTTTGCAACCTTACCAGTTCTCCCAGTTCCACTCGTCAGTCGCTGTACTTTCCTGCTACTTAGCCAACTTATCTTATCACCCTTATTCCCGCCAGCAAAACGACCTGGCGACTTTGCTTCCTCACAATGTAATAGATGTACAAATACGTTTTCTGTGTTGAGATTGGTTACTTTATAAAATCGACCTTGACTTTTGTACGATATAAGTTTCAGTTGTTTATAGGCTCAAACTATAAAGAGGTGGATGTCAATTTTGAAGATGTTCGTCCGTTTTCAGAAAAAACAGACGAGCAGGTGATCATCAACTTGGGTGAGATTATTCGTCAGATCTGTCCCCCTCTGATTAATATGCATTCAGATCGATGCAGCTGGAGAAAGGAAGAAATTTTGAAGATGTACGAAACTACAGAGCATGTACCACGAACGCATCAGTCAGCTGCATGATAAGACACAAAACGGCAACATATTATAACAAATATTCCTTTAAATTAATTAGAGTTTTATCGGTAAACGTAAGAAACTTATTTATTATGCTTAATATGTAGTGATTCCAATGGTTTGACTTTAATCATTGCAATTTATAGCCCACAGTGCATTCGAATGCGTATAATTTTGTTCGAATTGCATTCGTTTTACAAACGTTTCCTGGCTTCTATGTAATTTAATAAATACCACTGAAAAACACACATGTGCTACAGATGTGTTTGTTTTAGGCGCTAATCCGTTAAGCAACGTTGCTGTTTCAAAAATGTTTTACTCAGTTTTGTAGCAGACAATTTAATAGGCGAGTTACTTCCCATCAGGCTGCATCGGTAGTAACTGACTGAGGTGAGTCTGAGTTGTCTCTGATAAGCATTTAATTACCACAAACTGGACAACAATATCAACATTCGTCAAATAATCGTTTGACAGTGACTGTATAAACATACTTATTTAGTCACTTGTGGATAACATATATTCAGAAAAAAAAAACAAAGAAAAAAAAAGCTTTGCAAATTTAATATAAGGAATATGGTTCACTGCGACCTGAGTAAATGAATCTTTGCCATGCGTTATATCAAATCGATAACTGAGAATCACAAAGTTAACTGTAGGCGTGCCATTTAGCCGATCAGCAACACTTTTATGCTTCGCTCTAGATAGTTCTGCGAAATACGTATTCGACTGACTTTTAGATAAGTGTCACCCATGAATTGTAGCTTGCGATTTTTTCATGCAGCATTCGAACAAACACAGCAGGAGTGCAAGTTGACCATGGCTACTTCTAGATCGTACGCTGATCAAAAATACACAATACACAAATGCGCTAAGATGTATTAAAGATGAAAATCTAGTATACGCCTAGCGTCACGTGACGGATTTAAAGATTTGTGCATAAGCGTGCGTATGATATCCCAACGTTGCTCATACGTCGCGTATTACTCTGTAAACACGTTTTGCTTTTGTGTACAGTACAATCTTATATATACGATGGTCTCAATTAATACGTTACGATAGCATTTTATGTCAAAACATTTAAACTAAGAGAAATAAAGATTTGATATTCAGTAGCAGAGGCTCCAAATAAATTGTTATGACGGCAATTTTCAATGTAGACTATTCGCGTCGGTGGACTTTGAGTTTAAAAAGTTACATTGATAATTATGTAAACTATTTGTGCGCACCCGATGCGTATCTCGTTGCTTGAACGCTGGAGTTTGAATTCGTTGCGGAAATCATGCTACTCAATGACACAGTAAACAATCAATTCTTGATAGCATTTTATTATTGGGAGAAAAGCTTCTGCAGTTTAGTCATTGAATTTCTGCTTAATGCAAAAATGGGTGGCGACAATATAAATCAACTCTCTAGTTATAATTTATATTAAATGCATAGAGGGACGCGCATAACTGCATAGAGGGAGGTATAACTTTCAATATTTACTCTTAGGATCGACTTATATGATTTTTATCTTAAATGGGACAAAATGATGAGCCTAGCTCTCATCGACCGATCAGATTGACCGACACGATAACGTGGATATATATATAAATATTTAGCTTTACACACCACCTACTAACGTAAACATACACTTTGTATTCGTAATATATTTTTATGATCCCATAATTTTAGTCTTTGCATTAAATGCCAAATCATGCAATTTTAAAGCTTACGCGAATATAATTTTATACGAATTAATTCTCTTCAAAGGAAAGAAAAATGCCTGCTTCTAATCTGGAAATAACTATATACAGAGTAAAGTATACTAGCCGTAGATTACAATATATGTAATAAATATAACCAATAGAAATGCTGAAACTGGAGAATCTGAACTGGAGATAATTGTACAACATTTTTATTGTCAATCTCGTATAGATAATGAAACGAATCTTTCAATGTGTAAAGATTATTCCGTATTCCGCATGCTGTACACTTAATGCTAGGCACCTTTTCACGCAGTCATTTTTCGGATGATTCTACTCAATAGTTGTATCAATACGATTTGAAAGTTATTAAGTTATTGTGTGTGTACGCTAGTAAATGCAATTGGATTTTGCTCGTTTTCATCAATTGTTGTGACCGTTCGCTTTCTAACATTGACGCAACATGCTCGGCTGCTCGAAATTATATTTAGCTACTTGTGTTATCACGCATGGGAAACATCACAGTAAAAGGTTGTCTACAGGGGATATGTACAAGTTTTGTTCTAAACTTGTTCTAAAGATTTTGTAAATTGTTGAGAGATTTTTTTAATATGAAAGCCTTCAGCATTTGCCATTTTTGCCCTTTATCGCAGTTTGTGCGGCTGTTTTGTTTTGTTTTTTTTGTGCGTCACTCTCCTCCTCCTTCGAGTCATTTCACATGTATGGGAGAGGATGCGAGAGAGAGAAAGAGAGAGAGAGAGAAAGAATGATTAATAATTTGTTTCGTTTCATAAATCACGTTATACTCCTTCTTCATGCTCGGAATTAATCCGACATATTTTCTTAACTTTTTATGACATTTCTGTCAATCGGATTTTTTTACTTTACTTATTCTTTTCTCCCTTTATTTGTTGTACTGGAAATTTCTCTATGAAATTGTTGTTATGCCCTTCAAATAAAACGTCGTTGTATACAATGTAAGTAAAAGCATATTGTGCGTGTGTTTGTACGTGAATTTGTTTGTGTTCCTAAACTTACAATATTGAAATTTCAAATTAAATTCACTTCTTATGGTGAAGTGGTTATAACTGACTGACTACGTTGCTCAGTAACAATACAATCAGTCAGTCAAGTAAATAATCAAGTAAGTGTACATCAATATGTATGCGCTTGGAAGATCTACAATAATTTGGTATCGAATGATTTTCTCTTTCTCGCTCGCTTTTGCTCTTTCTCTCTTTCTCTCTCTCTCTCTCTCTATAACTTAACATATACGTGTGTATAAAAAATTAAACAAAAAATAAATAAATAAATAAAGTTTACATGCGTTTACTTAGATATAAATAAGCATTTATTTTTAGTAAGCGGCTTATGTCCCGGTCAGTAAGCTTTATGTACTATTAAGGCAAAACCTGCTTCAGCCCGCCTATCACCCATCTATGCCCACTACAGGTATGTCAGGTATTTACTTAGTTATAGTTTAAATTTTTTTTGATTTCTTTTTTTAGTTTCTTTGTTCTACGCTGAACAACAAGCACAAGCCATGCTGATATAAAATATTGATGCATTTCGAGTTCGACCATTATGTTATTATAATGTTGTATAGATTTTTTGTAAAAGGAATAACTAAATAATACGCAAATGCTTCCATAAACGACTATCAATAACATCGCGCAATTAATTTCAATAGAGAGTAAAAGCTCTTAAGAGTACCCTTGGGAATTGTGTGTTCTAGAGGAAGGTTCACAAAAAAGACCAGAATGAAATTATACGCTGATTATGGGTTTTTATTTAATATCAAATATAAAATTTATAAATATAAAGGACCGTTGATAAAATACGGGTGCTGGTAGTAATAGCATATTAATTTATCGAAATTTGAGAACAATTTCCTATTTATTTAATACATAAAAAGTTTTTTTGTTTTTGTTAATTTCACTCTTAATTGCTTTGCGATTTTATTTTTACTCTTAAATAATTTACTCAGCTTACCTAAAGTCTTATGTAGTCAAATCTACTACTAAACCACTACTGTATGAATGGTTACTTGGCCCTTAGCAGTTACACAGAATAAAAATGTCAATGCACTAAAGAAACTCTCGACTCGAAAATTGCTCTTTGAATTTAAAAGTGGGTAGAATGAAGTGATGAAATAACTTTATATAACTCCTCATAACACTTTAACTGACATTTTATAAAGCCCTGCCCTATGGGTAATTCCGAGAAGCATCAAATTTTCTCGATCACTTTGAAGTTTTTCATAAGTGAAAGTCGTTAAAAGAAGTGTTGATGAAGGAATGAAAAGTTGAAGCTTTTCAGTCAGCCAATAAGAAATATACCGAATGACTGATTTAACTGTTAGCGTAGTTGTATTGCGAGAACTAAATTTGGATAAATTTGGTTTCATTGGTTTTTTTCAAAACCAAGAAAAAAAACAAAGAAATTTCTTTTGCATGCATTAGATCAACAAGCAAATCTACTGAGGTAATTTATCGATTATTTAACTTATCGGATGAATATATACAATTCAAATTTTTTGGATGACAATAACACACTTCAAAATACCATTAAACCGAAGTCTGATGTTTGATCAAGAATATTCAAATGCAATAAATTTACTGACGCCCATCGAAATGATAGATGATCAGCAATGCTACGATAAGTCGAGAAAATATTTTTATACATATCAGGGATGTAAGCATATTACATGACATACATACATTATAATATTCGTATTACGAATATTCAATATGTGATCGGTGTTTCTCGGTGCGATAATAACAGAATGAGAAATTCTTAGCAGAGCGCAGCTTTCAATTGCTTTCAAGAAATGCTAATTAAAAAAACTTTACAATTTTATATGAAAATTGTAAAAGTAACAGCAGCAGTACATTCTGTTAGTATGACCCGTTTTCCGCGGAAGGCTTTAAGAAGTGCGTATTCATTTGACGCGCTTTACCGCAAATATTTTATTGAAAATGTCAAAACATCTTGCATAAGTGACAGGTATTTTGGCTCAGAACATATATAATTCCTTAACTATTTCGACCGATCGCTTTCGCCACAAGCATATGTAGTAATAGTTTATGTGTTGAAAAAATAGAAAACGTTTTCATTGATGATTCTATACACGTTATGAGGCTCAATAGGTACCTGAATACCATGAATAGCCGGGATACGTTTTAGTTTTCACTTCTTGCATCGAACTTCATATCTGCGGCGAGAACATTTGTCGAAACGTTGCCACAAAACTATGCCAAGCAGCCTTACTAACCCCAATCCTGTCGTATTGTCGGATAGATAAGGGTCGTGACTACCAAGCCGGTGTTCTCGGGCTTAAATCTTAGTGCGGGAGAGCACACCTGGGCGTAGCTGTAGTGAATGCTCGGAAGGAAAAAGCGTAACATTTGTCGATTGAGCATACACCCGCTTGGTTATAGTCACTCCCAATTCCTGTGACTTTGCGCATGAGTGAGCGAATGGTCATATTTAAAAGAGAAACACATCTACACATGATCGTTCACCTTAGTTTCATTCCAATAATCAAACCGAGTGTCCCCTTAGGTAGATTTTTCTTTTCTTATCCGCCAGTGTGCTTCTTCATCATACTCTACAACACATTGTTATATCAATTCAGAATCATTTCCTGAACCAATCTAAGCCTATTTGTTCGTCTATCTATCCACACACGCCTTTTGGTTTGCCTGTCCGTCAATCTGTCTCCGCGTCAATTTGTTCATTTTTTCGATTTTGTGTTCAATCTACAAGCTACAATTTTCGAGATATAACATAAAATAAAATGGAATTTGGTACACCAAACCTATTTTGGTCCAAAAATTGCTATTGAATACATTTTAGATGGGGCCGCTTCTTTTTCCAATACAAAGCCTTATGAAAGCCTTGAAGTCGTTATATGCATAACTATATTAAGGGAAGTGGCGCAAGGTATTCAATGGGTGGACTAAGTCCCTCTAAAGTGCTTTTATTTGTTTGTACATCAAACCTACGCCAGATTTTTTTATTGATAACTTGGATCGTCAGTGTAGTTGCAATTAATGCCGACAAATCGAAAATATCAATAAAACGAAATCCATTTTATGCCAAGCAATGAAATGGAGGATATATTGAAAATTCATTCTTTAATCAAGCATAACTAGTTGATGAGGAAACACTGATCTCAATTGCAACGTTTACGCAATATTGTATTTTCAATTTCTGAATCTTATACTTTTTGTTTTTTTCATAAAAGTTGTTGCTATCAGCAACAATATGAAAACATTGTATGTATTCAGTTGTTCGCAGCCCTGAAAATTTCGATTGTACGAGAAAATTGAAAAAAGTAAATAACAGTAAAGTGTAATATACACGTACAGATGAAAGTTATTACTGGAGAATGGATGCAGTTGTATAGCTTTTATTATTTTTGTTTTGTGAATGAGAAGAAGCTATCGAACTTACTCTAAAGGACATATGTGCTGGTGGTCGGCGTAAACGCGCTTCCTTTCAGCCATAAGTTCCCCATGCGTTCATCTGCTGAATTGCTCGCTTTCCTTTCGTGCCTATCTATTCAAAGCAACGTCTCCGTTCACAGTGGCGAGGCTCCTTACACATCTTTCTGGTTTGAAATGCAACGACCTTTTTGCAATATTAACAATAAATATTCATACAAACATGTTAGAATTCCTTGTTTATTTATTTTCAGTTATCTAATTTAAGCAATAATAGCAACTTGATGGGAACAAGAATTAAGAGTTTTTGCCATAAGGGAGCTCACCGTATAACTCATTTTGTGTGTGAACGAACCATAGCTAATTTCAATTAAGAAAAGAAACTACGAAAACCCGAACTTTAATTCCGTTATTATTAACTTCTCCTCTTGCCTGGAAAATTGCAGCTAATGATGCTTGGTACCAGGAGATGATTTTATATGAAGCTATTACGGCATGACTGAAACGTTTTAGAATTATAAAAATAAATAAATTATATAGAATTATAAAAATATTTCTCCCTAAATTGATTGACTCTACCGCCATCTAAAACCATTCCAAAGAAATTATTGTTCTTTTTGTATATAATTTTGACTGATGATGACTAAAAAAAGGTTGCGGTTGAATAAAGCCGCCTTCCTTGTCTCTTTTTGATTTTACTTTTTTTCTTTTGAAAATGCCTGTAAAATTATTAATGTGTAATCTTATAATAATATATTTCAAAACATAACGTATATGTTTTTTAATATATTTAGTGAAAAACTTAAAATACTGAGTGGATTTAGGTAAGTTTTCCTACTACGCAGCTACGCAGCATATGTCGCTGCTTTTATTACTTTTTCTTTAAACCATTGCAAAATAATTTACTTTTCAAATGTATTCAATTTCCGCTACAGACCTACGCCTATTAGTATAGATCTCTAAACCATGTCTGTCCATCCGCTTATACACCTTTGGGTTTTCCCAACTCTTGCACGTCTCACATTAAAAAGCTAAAACTAAAAAAATATAGAAAAAATATATTGTGAGCTTATTTTCATAGGTAAAATTTGAAAATAGCCAAATTGTTGCTGGAATGTTGTCCCGCGCTTTATTCATCGACGTAGTCTCCCTCAAGAATAATACAACTTAAGCGATGTCCCAAACATTCATTGTCACTTATATCAGTGTGGTGGAGCCATGCTTTGGCTTGCCAAACTTTTACCGAGGAAAACGATGATACAGAGGCCCCATGCAGAGTCAACATAGCTTGCCATTAAATGTTTTAGGCGTATTGTCTTTTAAGCCATGTTTAATGGGCGCATAGGTGTACCAAAACTATCACCTCTACGGGGTGATCCCGAGAAAAGGTCATTGATCGGCAAGGAAGAGTTTAAGGCTTGACTATCATAGATAATTTATGGGACTTGCTGGAACAAGTTTTGTTTTCTTCATAAAAAACCACTTTTGTGGAGAAAATACAAGCTAATTGGAGCAGAACCAGATAGGTTGTAGACCACTGGGAAGTATTAGTAATTAAGAGCATTGAGCAGATCATGTCCGTTGTATCTGCCGACGAGTGTATATCTTGAAAAAGAAGAATTTGGATTTGACTAATCGCTATTGTATGGTGGATCCAAAGGCAAGCGTGCCTACAGTCGCGTAAAGTAATACTAAAGGCTTTAAAGTTTAAATTTAAGCTTCACGGGGTTCAGGGGCTAACTCACTACATAATACTATTTAGAGGAACTTTTGTTCGAGGGAATCTTGCTGTGATCGCGAGTCCTGACTGCTGGGTACGGTTGTGGTTTTCAAAGGTCGTCAAAACGCGAATAATTGGAAGTGACGATAGGCCTTAAATATCCCCAGTGTGGGTTTATTGGCCATACACATTTAATCAATCTGATACCCCAGTTGTAAGGGTGCCTCTAGCTTATTGGGATTGTATTACCCTTTGGAAGGCTCGGCTCACGCTAAAATTACCCGTATGCCAACGGAAATTGTGAGGTTAAGCTTCGAGGCAAGCACTCACGTTAGACCCCTATAGATATCTGTCTTTCAAAAACAAACACTCAAAAGCATTCGTGTCCTCAATATTTTCCATTTTCTATTCAAACGATAGTCGCGTTCAAAAGGACTGACGTTTTGATTCGTGCTTATTAATGCATCCATGGACATATGCCTCGACTTCGTTATGGTCGCGTTGTTTCATTCCTTTCAAGTTGAGTGCTAATATATATATATTTAAGAACCCTTTCTGTAGTAGTCACTTAAGTACAGATTCCGCTTTGATTTTTGCGAATATTTAAGATACATTTAAGTACCTATTACGAAAAGCTTATCTGTTATAGTGATGATGGAATAGTTTGAACAAAAAAAACAAAAAAAAAACATTTCTGCAAATTCTACATAAGCTTTTAAAGAGGTATCTTAACTAAAGTGATGACTGTGTGAGACAAGTCGTAAACTGCTTCTCTGTGTTGTGAACGTCAAGGGGAAAGACTTTGAACATTTGTTTTAAGTTTTTTTTTGTTGTTGTTTTTTTATGTTTTCCACAAGGTCTGCATCCCTTATCATTCCACCCCACAATACATAGCCTAAGGAGTTTCATTTATTCGATACATTGTAATGATCAAAAAGACTTGAAATTTTCTTTACTTTTGTTGATGTTGTTTTTATTTCAGAATCAAGTTGGTTGGTGAGAAAATGCACAAAGTGTTAGTGAAATGCCGTTATTGTTCACGAATGTCAACTGCTTTTAATTGGCTTTACTTAGTATGTGCAACATTGTTAGCATAGCCAGCGTGGTTGCCAACAACTGTTTTTGCCCTCATTCACTCCCCGTCTCTCCCTCTTATCCCATTTCGTAATATTTCAAAATATTTTAAAAATTCTCCAACAACACAGTTTGTTTGTTATCGCTGTAGATGGTTTTGTTTGTGTTGCGGTAAAGACAATTAAAATACTTCATTTAATGTCATTAGTTTGTTTAAGAGTTTTTGGCAGCATTTTCTGGGTTGAATGTGAAAAATTTCCTGCACTTTCTCAACTACATTTTATGACGGTGGATAATAAAACAAACACACTTTTAAGTTTATGCATAAAACTAATCTAAATTGATATGTTTTATAAAAGTCTTTAAGTTTTAACGAAACTTTCTGGTAGGAAAATAAATGCACGCGCCACTAAACAGCTCCACTATATGGGTGTATATTGTGGATAACCTGGTTGTAGTAGATGGACGAACGTGTGCGTATATAATCTACGCTTACTTTGTAGTTTATCTGATAGTTTTTTTAATATTTTTGTTTTACTTTTTATAATAGGAGCTTTAATAAGAAAATAACAATAAATCTTACCTGCGTGCGTAGGCTATAAAATATTATAATTAAATTTCTTTTTAAAAGGTAAGCGCGCGCGCTTATTGGCCATAACATAAAAAATTTATAGATTGAATAGCAACAATATCGTTCCATTTACTTGGCTGCTTAACGTCATTAACGCAGTTGGCTTCATTTTCATTGAGATTATTTCTTAAAGCAACTTACACTTATAAGCTATTATAAGCTTAATGGAAAAATTCGCGAAGCGATGCTGGGCTTTTTTCCTCTCATATAAATTCATATAAATTTTTCAGTGATTTTTCAATCTATTTATTCCATGCCAAAAGAAGTGTTCATGAAGCCCTTTAAGCATTTAATGTTTGCTTCAATCTCTCATAAGTACACGAAATTTCTAAAAATCCCTTGCATCGATTATGAGAAATTTCAAGACGTTTCTCATTCTCGTCGACTTCTCAGTACTACAGTATGCCAACCAAATCAACGGTTCAATTGACTTCACTACATACATGGCGCTTGAAATTTATTCGATATTCATTATGAACTTATGCATTGATGCAATATTTGCAGTGCCATGGATTCCACTATGAGCTTCTTTTGCCAGTAAATTTTCAAGATTTTACATGTGTTCATATGACCGATCAAATTTCAGCACGTAATAGATTATCAATTTTTTATCTATTTTGTACAGATCAGATTCTATGAACTTTTCAATTGTGACTTTATAATGAAATATTTCACACTGGGTGATAGAGTATTGGATGTAAACGATTGAGAATGTAGATATAAGCAAACTCATTTACTAACCCGGATAGATCCGATTAAACTGCAAATAAATAGGACGACCGGAAGTAAGATCAATTTTTAAACATAATGCATTCAGCCATAAAAAATGAGGACAATATAAATTTTTGCTGTTAGGTAACATATATACAGCTACTATAAAAAGGTATAATTGACCTCACAAGACCAGTCAACGGTTTTGTCCAAATCAAATTTCTTCTCTGCGATAATATGTTTCCCATAAGAATGCATCTTCTAAAGGAAACATGCATGTGTACCGAGCCTGAGTGTACGGGTACTTAAATCTTAGTGCGGCAGAGTGTTAAGCACGTGCTAAGTTGTCGGATGGGTATACACCGACTAGGCTATGGTCTCCATCTGTTCCCTAATTCTATCAGACCGTCATCGTGTTACACGAATGGGGGCATAGAAAAAACGCAAGACTGAGTTACAGTTAACTGCATCATCATGCTGTGGGCGTATTGCGTTCGCGAAAGTACACATTATACAAAACTTTTTATAAACAATTTCCAGAGAAAAGGAATCATTTCGGATTTGTTATTAGGCTCTATGTACTTTAAAAAACGTTGTGGATAACAGGAAGAATATAGCGTTAGTTCCATGTCAAACACAGCAGTTTACGAATATATTAAATCGTTTTTTTTTTCGCTTTTATTATTATTTAAAACATAAGCAAAATCATTTTTTTCATCTTCAAATTTCTTATAATCAATTTAGTCTTTCTTGTGTACATTGCATGCTATGTATGCGAATCGTATCAGTGAGATTGGTGCCTTGACAATATCGTGAAATTATTGCGTGTACACGGGTGAAATGCGAATTTGAGAAAGAATTAGTGCACCAACGCTGTCTTTAATGTAAAGATTTGACACATATAGCAACAACAAGTGTCAACAAGTGTTCAACAGGCATAAGCGGTAAATTGAAAGAAGATTTTTTGTTTTCATTTGAAGAAAGCTAGCTGCTTAATCAGGCCAACGAACGAAGGAATCGCCAAAATTCTGTTCGGAGGAAGATGAAGTGTTGCACGCATTGTCGCGATTCACAAACGTACAAACATAACGCAGAGCAAGTAAGCGTTAAGTTAACAAGCTGTTTTTAGTCTCATAACAGAGATAGGAAAGGTTCAGAAGGAAGAAAAATGGGCGCCATGTCACTTGAACGAGAGGTAGGTGAAGAGCCGCGCAATACACATCTGAAATTTTGCTCGAATCGTATGGAAGAAAGGTGTTTTTGCATTGCTTAGTTACTCAAAATGAAAAATCGATTTATTTTAATAATTCCAAGCGCGAAAGATCATAGATCGACTCAGGCATAACATTCCCATTGATAGCAAGATCGAATAGCTTCGGCTGAAAAGAATAGCTCTATGTCTGATGGGAAGACAAAATTGTGATTTGCTACAAGCTGTGAAAGCCTAGTGCAACAGTTAATATGAAATTTAACCAACAATAATTAACTTATTTGAATCGTTTGTCGTTGAAAAACTTACCCGATTATTGAGAAAGCCACCAAAAGATCATCGATTTCCATACGTCCATCTATCCGGCGACACGGTAAAACCGGATCATTACATGGCGAAAACACTCAACTGAGCAACACTGATTCCGATTACCGATGCGTTACGTATTTGCTAAACAACGCTCTGCGAAAATGTGGAAAAAGCACCTGTTTCAACGATTCACAGCAAGAGTGGGAGATTTTCACAAGCGTAGTACCGCAAATTTCCCAAAAGATGCGACAATGTGTATGGAACCATGAATTTGGTAGATCTTTGCGACATGTTTGATACTTGTACACTTAGTACACTTCTCCGATAATATTTAAGATCCATCAAAATGCAAATGTGGCGCTTCTCTCTTTAGATTTAGTACAATTAACTTTGTGTGCTACACATGGAAATTAGCGAAAGTAGTTGAACTTTATTGTTTCTCGGGCTGAAATATGAAACCAGTCTTTCATGCTCACATTTTCGGTGTTGATTTTTGTAACTATTTTTGGTATTTTCGTTATATCGCTGTGAATAAAAGACGCAAGTCAGAATCAACAACAAAGGCACAAATGCGGAAAAAACACAAGTTCCGTTAAGTTTAAGGCAACCTTTGAATTTATAAAATTAAATGCAAGAAATCAAGTTGCATTATGTGGAGAAATGTTAACCTTTTTGTTTTTATTTTTTTGTTTTTGTTTTTGTATTTTTTCTTAACTGGGTGCAATGAAAAGTATTTCTCACACATTGAAGCCAGTTATGTATAAATGCTATACATGTGTTAAATATGGTGGATGTACACGCAAGCATTTACTACGTACAATATTTGTATATATTTATGTATATGTATTTGTATGTATAAAAACAAACACATACATATAGTTAAAGGGATAAATGCAGATTTATGAGCGCATATTGAGGCTTATGTGAGGAAAAAAAAGTTAATTCTCTAACATTTCATGTACGAGAATACACGGTATCTTACACATATATCTAGGTTCATATGCGTGTAAACGTAATAGGGCGTAAAGTGTAGTGACTTAACTAACGATTTTTACATATTCAACATGACAGGTATACAAATTCTTATAATTATTCTAAAGTATTATACGCTGAAAGTTCAAATTTCGCGATATGTTTATAACTGTTTTAGTCACGACTTCACCTCATAAATATTTGCGATTTTAATGCCATAAGTGAACTAATATTGTTACGTAAAATTCGCTTTTATTTCATTCGTTATTCCCAATATTTCTTACATTATTTTTGTACAACTGGGTTACCTAGAGCAGGTATAGAGAGCGTAGGGTCTTATTTAAATGAAAAGAATGATTTACGGAAAACTCTTTACATATTTAAAGAAACTTAACTATGCCAATTTCAGAATTATTATATCAGAACACTTTAAACTTTCCCCTTAAATAACATCATTTAACTCTCCTTTCTTCGAGCAAGTCCTTTGCTTCACTTCACCTTCAAAACCATTCGCATATATCACCTGTTGTTCTGTTGCTTTTGTTAGTTTGTTTATGTTTAACCTTTTATCTGCTACCAGAGAATTTTTATTTCACTTTTCTACGGTTTCGCGATATGCTTTTCTTCTGCACTCATTTTATTAAATACGTGAGTTTTGGCCATCCTTTGGTAATCTACGTTAACGTTCCTCTATTCTTTGTTTCTTTAATATCTTACCGCTTTCTATTTTCTTGCAGTATTTATACCCTATACCACTACAGGTTATATTAAATTTGTGCGGACGTATGTAATATTCAGAAGCGCTTAAGAGAAGCCCACCTTTTATTATACGGAATCAATTTCTGAATCGATCTAAGCCTGTCTGTCCGTCGGATGACTGTCCTTATAATGTTGTCTTCAAGCTACAGATTAGAATTTTTGCGATATTTTGACGGTACGCTGACGTGTTTTGATCCAAGGACGAACGAAATTGTTTAAATCCGGCCCCTTTTTCGACCACTCCCCATATAACGACCTATTTTGAAAAGTGGTTATGTAAAAGAAACTGCAATTTTCAAAATTTCTCCACAAAGGGTGGTTAAGTTATGGTATATTGGTTTTCTAAATTGCCATCTCAGCCTATCTTTTGGATCCTAACCTATATATTGTTAAAATGTTATGATGAACGTTAACTCATAATAGAAATTTACATAACAAAATTGACTCTACAAAATTTATGGATCATATCCTATAAAAGGATTTGCACGAAAATTTTTCTTGTTTAGGGCAGAAAAGTTGAAGTTTTAATATTTTATGATGCAAATTGACTTATATTTAACAATCGGCGTAGATTGTGTTTTCACTTGCTCTCTCACAAAGCTGTTGGTAGTCTCCAAGTTTTGGTTGTTGTCTCCGTTACTCATCTAGAAATTTCGGACAGACAACGAAGACCTGTTCAGCGTCTACGGTGCACTTACAAAAACTGCAAAGTGTGTATACGTGGACTCTGATCTAACTTAAACTCACATAAAAACGTTGGGAATCGAGACGGCTTATTACCTTTATTAGGTTGAAGTCAGCCTCATCAAGCTACCAATTAACTACCATGATTCCAGATTTGATATTAAAGCTCGCCAGCCTGCATGTTACGTAGCTCGGCTTTGCAATGCGATGTGCTGCATGAGTGCCTCTGACATATGATGGCATGTTCACTGTCTTTTTTAGAGGAAGGATCCATATAGCACGGTTGATTACCCTATCTTTGCCATTTGGTTTTTACGATCTTCCGTAAGAGCTCGAGTGCTAGGTAGTGGTTGCGTCAACGCTTATGTTACTTCTGCTGCTTTTCCGTAGCTGTACAACCGTTACTTTTTATATGTTGGTCTTTGGACGATCATTACTCCTAGGTATTGTAGAACCTTTTCGACGACTATACTAGTATTGTCCACTTTAAATGCAACCATTTTCAGTTTCCTCCTCGAGACTATTCATGCCGCTTCTGTTCATTCCTTGCATTGTTTTCGCTATATTTCGCTATATTCGTCCACGACGTGGAGATTAGGACAGCTACCTTACGAAGTTTATTGTGTGTGTGCGCAAGCGCATGTGTGTGTGTGCGTATGTGCCTATGTGCGTACATTTGTATCCACTCCAGCTTTGTACTAATAAATAAACTCCGCATCTAATCTGAAAAGCACTTCATTAATTTTAGAGACACAATCAAATGCAGTGACTAAACATAAATGTCAGAAAATGAAAATGATGATTATATTGTAGGTGATGCTGTGTTGGTATAGAGTACAATACACAAAAAGCAACGAAAACAGCGCAAGCACAGCATGCAATCATAGCTACCTCTGGGAAGATAATAGTCAGCCATGCACATAAAGCAGCAACGTGGTTCTGTTTGTTGCCGCGCATTGTATGTCGGTGGCATTATAATAAAAATTTTGTTTTGTATGGATTTTTTATTTTTTTTTTTTTTAATTAAGAGTCGCTTAGAGTAGCGGTTCAAGAAAGATAGAAATTTCGGAAAATTCCGTTTTGCATATGTATTGGTAATAAAAACTCGTAAGCTGCAAAAACCAAATTATATTTATAAGCATGTTCCAGCATGAGTAAAAATAACAACGCAGCAACATTTTCGCAGACATTCTCCCGTTGTGCATACACAGGCTTGTGTTTCTATTAAAATTTATCATAAAAAAAGTTTTATCCGTACATCAAATTTTATATTGTTAAGGATTTTCGAAGCAACTAAGTAGCTGTGCATAACACAACGGTAGATATAATAACACTACGAGCTCGTGCACGTGCACTACAATTTTGCTCGTAATAATAACACTAACCTGAAGCGGTACCGTGAAAACTTGTGTAGCAATGCCAAATAACGTAAAAGCATAAATTTTGATGAATCTCGGTACAGGGTAAACACATTCGTAGAAAACACATACAATCGCCTTCGCAACGCTCATATATTTCTAGAGCGTATTTGTATTGCATTTTTGTTCCATTTTCGCATCCGCATATTAGTTATGCTACATCGTTCATTGTTATGCACAAATATATTTATGTAGAGTAATGACTGTAAGGTGGTAGAAATGCGAATCTGTGCATACGCTTATAAGTATACGCTGTCAAATTATACTTTTACCTTGATTTAGTATACCTTCTCTACTCGCGTTGTATTCCGTTCCTCCCGATACATAATTCGGTCTAATAACTTCAAAACTCGGAAAAATTTGAAATTCATAATTCAGAATTTCATGTATTCATTATTCATATATTACACCCATTGGCGCCACCCGTCACTGTATCTAGTCTTCGTTATAAGCATAGTAGATATACTTACACGGAGATAATGCATAATGTAATATAATATATGTATGAGTGTATACGCGTGCTTCTATGTGGAAAGAAAAAAGACTGAATCGTCCAACAATTTTATACGAGACGGATTGTTGTGTGTACGGTACGATTTTATATTTATTATTATTTGCGGATGGATTGTTATTCTTAGTAAAAGTGCGATAAGAGGCCGTCTGTGATTTTCCTATCAATTTTTAGACAAGTTTTTGGTATAAATTTTATATCGATATTTTTAGATGCAAACAGATTTTGTTTTCTCAATTGTAGTTTCTAGCAAACGCAAATGACTTTTTGGACATGTCACTCTCATGTCCGAATGTAACTGTTAAGTGTAAACTAAAAATATATATTTGTAAAGCATATCCACCTTCTTGTGATCATAAAAGCTTCAATAGCAGAATAAGGATGTACAACAGCAAATGGTTTGAGAGATATTATGAGGGCCATGATAGGCCTTTTTGGAATTTAAAATAGTCACTTTGTTTTGCCCATATGTCTTTTCTTATGTGTAGCAATCGATATCCTATGAAAATTAAATTCTTACGTGGCAAAAAATGTCCAATTTTTAAGGTTTTGATGGTGAAAATTGTTTCATTGCAGTAATTTGAAATAAAAATAACCTGGAGAAGTTAGATCTACTTCGTATTTATATAAAGCATATCATGTTTCTCTTTCGTTATATGAACAGAAGCGTCACGGTTGGTATATCAGTCTTGTGGCTTAAAATCAAATGATTTGTATTATGTATTTATGTATATATGCATGTATGTATGATAGAGTTCTGAGTTTGAAGTTTTTACTGTGTCCTGTCACTGCTTGAATACTTTTTTTTATAAAATCGCTTGATTGTTCGCAAGTATGATATTCGAAAATCTTCCATGCCCCATTTTAATCATATTGTTAAACTTTCCATTTTGCAATAACAAATTTTTCATAAATGACTTGTATTCTCCAGGTAGAGTTGCCAATATCAAGGACGCACGTGAGCCATCGTCTATGCTGAATCCATATAATCGAAGATCAAAGTCAGTTAATTTTGCTAATTGCGTTAAGAAGGTAATTTTGCTTGTTAACCAAGACCATATATACAAACGTACCAAAGCCTTTCAAGGATATTGTTGCGCTGTCTTAGATGCCGCAGTGTGATCACAGCCCATCACGGGACTTGTATTTGCTATTTATGTTGACCCCTTTCTCTTTGGCAGTTGAAGACAGTTGCAGACATTTGTAACGGCTATCCAGCATTTTTCCAGTACCAGATACGTTCTTGCTTTCCACTTAGGCGTACTAATGTTCACCTACACGCGATTTGTTAAAAGAAAACATTTCGGTTTTCCCTGCATTTTTAAAACGAACCGAAAAAAAAAATACATAGCTAAGAAGGCCCATAACTTGCTGGAAGACTATATTACACAGTATAGAGTATTCTTTCAATGCGTATTAGTGCGTGGCAGTTTAAACAAATGCAACGTTGCAACTACTTACATAGTTGCATACTTGGTAAGGCGGTTATTCTATGTTTTGCAAGTTTTCTTTTGCAATACAATACGGAAAAGGATGGGTATCAACAGTTTGACATAACTTTTTTGTTTTTGCTATAAATTCTGCGATACGGTGTGACTTAGCCTTTGAAAATACGAGATAAAATAATGCTTATAACCAGTGACCATATTTTTATTTACGCGCGCTAATCAGATTTAAAAAATAATTGCAACTCGCAGCCACACCATCATCCAAGATTCCATACACTTTTGTAAAAAGCGCATATACGATTCAAAATTTTGAACTGGGTTTATCAAATGTTATCAGACATTCATAACACTTAATATGATTAGTTTTGTTTGTTGGAGGTAATTGAGTTAAAAAATTGTTTTGAAATCAATTTTTTCATACTTGAATATGTGTGCTTGTGTTTTTGGGCAATAATCCATTTAGAAATGATATTCACTAAGAGCTTGATATTATCTCGATTACAATTTAAAATTCAACACAAAGTTCCAAGTTCAAAAAAAATCCCTTTAAGTGATAATGGTATAGAAAATTTATTCGAACGCGACCAGCAATATTATTAGTGGTTTTAAGTTAACTTCACATGCAGTTATTGCAGGCGTCGTTGTTTATGAAGCTAACCTAATGTGATTGAAGGCTTAATAATTGTTATTTATGAGAATATTATGACATATATGATGTTGATGTTAACCCGCGGCAAATGAGTTTTGATGTCTTATGTATGAAAATAAGCGCATGTTTTCAGCCAATATTAATTTATTTGATATCCAAAGAGCGGTTAATAAGCTACAGCATCGCAATGATTTAAATTTAAATGTTGAACAAGAGGACGGTTTTCCGAACCTTACGACGACATGGCAATTGTCGTTATGAATGTTTAAATAATGTGTTTAAATATTTGCGAAAAAATTTCGCATTAATATCCGATAAGAAGAGCAAAAATAATTTCAAGTTATTTGCAAAATAGTCTCGATTTCAAATATATATATATATTTCTATACGGATTGAAGAAATAACACAAAACATCCATATTCATTTTGCGTCATGTGAAAAGACTTTGCGGATGTTTGGTACATTTTTGAACAGAAATTTTCTTCACTGAAAATCAATATTATTCAAGTATTTTGTTATCGATGATCTTTTACCATTTTTCCGATGGCTTCATAGTTCCATCGGTATAGAAATTCGAAAAAGTTGGGCCATTTTTTTTTTTGCGGTGCTTCGGTCGTCCAAATTTTTTTATTATGAAAGCAGCTTTGCAGGAACCGAAACAAATGTATACGGTGGGTGGGTCAAAACTTCCCAACCAAGTTCAGTCAATTTGTTCCGAATCATCAAAGATGTGCCTGGCCGCGCATTGTCATGACGGAACACAACTCCCATTCTATTCTGGTCGCTCTTTCTGGATTGCTTTGCTCAAACGGTCGAGTTGTGCACAGTATAGGACCGAATTGATGGTTTCGCCCGGTTGCAGCAACTCATAATTGACAATTCCCGTCCAATTCCATCAACCTAGGCCTATACTTGAGTACGCTTCTATTGTATGGTCTCCCACGTACAGGTGCTATGTAGACTCAATTGAATCTATTCAAAAGCAATTCCTGTTGTTTGCTCTTAGGAATTTGGGTTGGGATCCGTCTGCTTCTCTTCCCCCCTATGAAAATAGGTTGCTTCTTTTGTCCTTACCGTCTCTTGAAAAACGTAGATTTGTTCTTGGCGTTTACTTTGCAATCAAATTAATAAACGGCGCTATTGACTCGCCGTCATTACTTGGAGAAATAAGTTTTAATGTTCCTAACCGCTTCTCTAGGCATTTTACCTTGGTTAAGGTTAGTCATTGTAAATATAATTATGAGCTGTTTAACCCGCTCAGAGTTGTTTGCAAGAACCTGAATAGTGTCTATCACCTTTTTTCATTATCGGACACTTTAAAGTCCATTAAAGCAACATTGCTTAATACACGAGATTTGCCAATGTCGTACTTAAACTAGCTCTTAATCCTAAAAAGTCACTACGATTCGAAAATTAATTGTTGTTAACTATTATCGGTTGCCAAGCTTATGCATGTTTGCGATGGCTTAGGGGTTCATTTGCAACTGGGTTCTGTACCGGTTGTGGGTGTGGCTCTGTGCTAATTGTGTACATGCTTTTTTTCTTTTTCTTTTTTCTTTTTTTTTCCTTTTATTTGTTTTATTGTACTTATACTGAGTTTTTTAATAATAATTAATTTAAGATTTACTTTAAGAGTCATTTGAACTCGACTGTCTTTTTTTTAGTTGAGTTTCTGTATAAGTGTAATAAATAAATAAATAAATAAATAAAAAAAACCACTCAACATAACTTTGTTTGCCGACAATCCAGCCTTCGATCATGATCACTTGCGTTTGATATTCTCGTATTCCGTATTCACATTGTAATCTGAAATGTCACCATTTAAACCTATGCTCATTTGAGACAATGGGATGAGTGTTGCCATAGGTACATAGGCATCAACATCATCTAACGGCAAAAAACAGCAAAGTCCTCTTAGATGATCCAATATACTCAGCGTGAACAGAAAAATAGATTTAGCCACGCTATTGCTATCCATTCAGTGTATCTAACTTTCGGTTGAAAAGAGTACAGTCTAGAATTTTCTCGTTTGTTTGTTGTGATCATATTTGATTTAGGACTTGGAGTTCCCGCTAGATAGGCGTCACGGTTCTCTCAGAATTCGCGGTACATTTAAATAAAGATTTTAATTTTAACAATTGTTAGAATATTACGATATACGGTTTACATGATCTGGTGTACGATCGGCATCACGTAGCTTTTAACCGAGAACAACAATGGTTAGACCAATTGAAAAATATAAAATCGTTAATATAATATTAATGCTACTGTGAATGATACATATATATTTAAACTAAGCATTTTGTAACGATAACGGAAGGTTTTCTACGCATTTTCGATACAAATGTGACCGGAATTTTCTTATGAACGCAAAACTTTATTATTTTATTTATCCATATCTATATATGTGTTTGTGTTTGTGTTTAATATAATTTTTTTGATAAAAATATCAAAACACACATACACTTAGACAAGCGTTAACAGGGCAAATGGAAATTTGCTTTTTGTAAATTTAATCACCGAATATAAAGCAAGAGCAACAATAATACAGAAGAAAATATCAATTAGTCATCTCCAAGGTTTCTTTTGTTTGGTGTAAATTGTTTTTGCTTCACTTTTATCTTTTTATTTGCAAGGAATGTATGTTTGTTTGTCTGTGCGTTTCACTTATATTGACTATAAGTTTGTGCTCTGGTATTATGCATAGTGTTTTTTGCTTTATGTTGCTGCATGTAGTTTATTATCCTTTGGAATCAAAAGCTTTACAAAGAAGAAGAAAAAAAAATTCATGAAAACTGCAAAGCAAATGTATACTTTTGCTCAGGGAATTTTCATAAACTCTTAACTATGTATATATGATTTATTTACACATTCATATATATAACTGTATATATATATATATATATATATATATATATATATAGATATATATGTGTATATACATATGAGTGTACTTTAAGACTTACAAACACATAAAAGTAAACAAATGTCAGTTGCAGGCAAGTAATGTGGGCACATGTGTGTATCTGTGTATACAATAACATAGAGAATCAAAGTCGTTGTTGTGTCTTGGAGCTAAAAGGAGGTTAAAATCAAAAACAACATTAAACAAACAAATCTACATACATGCACACATCTATGAATAGTTTGTTGTAAATGCTGGCTCTTAACAACCCCCTGACAAACACAATAATAGAAGCAATAAAAAAAAAAGAAAAAAAATCAAAGAAATACAAAAAAAAACAAACAAAACCAGATGCAATGCCCAGAGCCATTCTTCTTTAACTTTTGATAATATTGGGTAATAAAGCGCATCCTCCTTTCATTTA